>CM021701.1:62469876-62520716 GCA_011074415.1 Stictonetta naevosa | reverse complement strand
CCCCAATCTAAAATACATAATTTAAAATCTTAAAAATGAATGCTTTGGCTGTCAGAGAACTGTGTTCTATTGTTATCTCAGCAACAGTTTCCTATGTGTAATCAGACCATTGAGAATAAAAACCAAGGACACCTGAATAAATGTTCCACGCAAAAAATAATAAGACAGCATGAAGGCTGAGAAATGGAGCACTTAAAACCTAGAAAATTACTGGTATTAAAGCGCCCACTGGATACATCAACCATGTCACAGTATAGAGAGATTTACACATTTTAAGGAAAGAGTTGATTCATAAAAAAATGGCACAGGTAGATCTTACCTACTTTACTTAATCCCAGATAAAGGTACTTGTGTGAACAGATTTTACCGATACCTCACATAAAACCCAAAGTTCAAATATGGACTGGGAACCAAAACTGAATGTACAGAGCTATTTAGGGAAGTCTGGTGCTGTAGATGCCAGCTGTCATTTTAAGACTAGGCGAGAATTAAACAACTCAAAGTTCATCCAAGTGTCCTGAGCTAGGATTTGTTGTTCAGACTTTATTTCTCAGCACATAAAAGTTTTTTAACTGCACTTACCTCCATGGAGTTGCTACTTTTTTTTGTGAATCTAGAACACAGTGTTAGTGGAGTATCAGCACTAATGCAAAACACAAACTAAAGGAACAAGCATCTAAAAACTGCATTCTCATTTTGTGTACCGGTGAAACCCTACTGAAATCCATGGAAATACTCAGATAACTACTTACAACAAATGGCATGTTGATAAACTTTTTGTTTGATTTCACCTCACTGAAAAGGTTTTCAACACAAAGCAACTGGAAGTCTGCCATCTGTCCTATCATGCCTACACTTGCTAAGGTTTTAAGCATAACAGTTTTTCCTAGAATGTATTCATTTATGACTTTCAGAGAAACCTGGCTCACTTCAGCAAAGGAACAAGTCCAGAATTTCAGAAGTTATCAAGAATGAAAGGGAGCAGTATACATCTGACAATTATGTCTACCGGATTACTCACCTAAGTACGGAAGCTCAGGGTCTATGCATTGTATCTATATGGAATCTCTCTGCCAGTTGCTTGAGTTACCAGCTAGGGAGAAATCCTTAAAAATGCAGGTTTGCTTCAACGGTCTTTTGCCGTAGGATTCATCTTATTTTCCTCCTGTTGTGTGTCATTCATCACACAATATTTTAAAATGCTGTGGCACAGAGATGCTGAAGAACTCCATGCACGTATTTCAGAGATTGCAGGCAGTCATTTGAATATTCTGGAGTTGAGAAAACTGAGGTAAAGGATAAAAGTTAAGTGTCAGATCTGGGTTTCCCATCGTAATCAGCTCATAAAACACTTCTATTTGAAACAACTACAGAAAAACACTCTTCAAAGCTGGTTTCCCCATTTATAGCTGTGAACTTGGAGTGAAATCTCCAGCACCACTCTTATTTGTTTTTTGAATACAAATGCTGATGATTTTTTTTTTCCTTTTAAGTGAATTTTCAGACAGAAAAGAGTTGGGCATGACAAATGCATGAGAAGCTCATCAGCATTAGCAGTTCTTTGAAAATTATTCCATTTATGCTGGAAAATAATCTGATTTCTTTTCCCTTTGAGATGCACTGATGCTAGAACTATGCAGAGTATAGCCCTGTAGCATGACATAGTGAACTTCGTAATTCCACTTCAGAAATAGGTTTTCAGTGTCAATATGTACTATTCGGGTAATTTCATTATTGAGAAAAAAATATAAAGTGTGGGACAATACAAATCTAATTAACTCAAATGCCTAAATGAAAAAAAAAAAAGTCTCATTATAAAACAACAGCAAATAGATTTGGGGAGAAAGCATTATAGATTACCTTAGTGTTATAGCTTCCTTGCTTTAGGAAAATTATTGGCAACAGGACACACAGCGATGCAGACAAGCTACTAGCTGGTACCAAATTTTCAAGTTCAGCATCAGAGCCAGTCTGAGCAGGGTCAGGGAATATGAAAGGTGGGACTGCTGTCTGAATACCTAACATATTCAAAGTCCTTGTACCATGCTCAAAACCCTGTGGCTGGACTAATGACAGTTAAAAATCAATGGATTAATTATAGGAAAGCCTCACACCTCTCTTCTGCTATACCATACCGTTTTTTAGCTCCTCGGTTAGGGTAAATATGGCACCAATTAGCTACTTTCATCCATGTCTGGACTTGCTAATTTCAAATATTGAGTAAACAAGGATTCTGTACAGATACAGTCATAAATATTTATTTATCAATTGTTTTCTCTTTAATTTTGAGATAAAGAATAACAGGTGTAGGGTCAAAGTAATTTGACAGGATTCATTAACAACAAATGCTAATTCATGTAAAGCATGAATAGATTTTCTGTAGTTCTTCCCCTAATAATGAGCAATTTAAAAGATATATATATATTAAATGAGACAGCCTTGAACTTCATTCAGATTTCACTAAATACAATAGAATTTCAGTAGCTTATATATACTGCTGCTCCATAAACTAAATGCATCTCCACTCTCTATTTAAAGGGAAAAAAAAAAAAAAAAAAAAAAGACAATTTAGATAGTACTCATCCCCAATCAAGTAAAAAGTTGTGAATATATCAGTATCCACTGGATTTAAGCACACACACTGGCCTATCCCACTGAAAGCTACATGGCATATTTAAACATGGATACACTGGTGATAAGCATTACCTGGCCTTAAAGCATCTGATAATCTTTTATGCAGACAAAAATCAATGCTAGGACTTCATCCATGAAGCTACACATAGCTTAAGAAGAAAAAAATGGTTATTTAATTAAGCTGGATCCAGAGCCTTTCAGAAGCATTCATAATTCAATGAACATCAAAACTGTAGTTTTTAATCGTATGTATCTGTTCACAACAGATGACTGCATGCATGCAGTAACTTAAGAGAAAGTCTTTTTACTGTCAATACTTCAAGACAGTATTTGTGGCACAACTGTTTCCAGACTGTCTATTAAGCTCTTTACAAACAGAAAATAATTCTTCCACTGTGTACTGACCAACCAGAAAATTCTGACTGCCAAAAATCCTAACAGCTATAGTAGAACTAGGATATCATCCTGGCATCCATTATACTGGCTTACTGCATGCTATTATATTGTGTATGCCTGTAATCATCCTTAGAAATTAGATGCCACTGAACAGAAAGGCATTGAGCCGACTCAACCCTACAGAAAGTTCTATCCTTTTATTTAGGAAAACAAAGCCAAATGAAGACTTATATCCACTAAAGGCTAAAGAATGATACTGTAGAAAGCAGAAATAGGCAGCCATGCTACAGGGTTAGAAATCTGTGGTGCTGCAGCTTCAGCATTTTTGTTGCTCTGGAGGCTATGGTAGCAGAGAATAACACTGTAGTATGGACTCAGGGTAGAGAGTACAGAACAATTAGACCCAGTAAAGGAGAGACCAACACTACTGCCATCCTCATCTGAAAGTTTTCTAAATCATGACATTAGTTTAAAATGTGATATGAAAAGCTATTCATTTCTCTAAATTCTCTGGCTTCTATATATTCAGTTGAGATTTTTCGGTCCTCCTTTAACTTCTTTTTTATTTATTTAGAAATAGATATAAAACTAATAAATAAGACAACATTCTCATGAAAGTTTGTGACATCTGAGCTTAGACTAAAACAAAACCTTTCTTATTGCAGGAAATAATGGTGTTTGAAACATTAAGGGAAAGCTACAGATGGAAAGCGTTCAGGGCTTCTGTCTGCTCTTTGCATGCTTCAGCAACAGTTACTTGCATTCAAGGGTAGTAAAAGGTAGCTTGGGAATAAGTTGATAGACAAAAAGGTAGCAAAACCCCAAGAACATCTACTCATCCAGAAAACTCTGAAGTTAAGAAAACAATATTCATTTTCATGATACCATCTCAATGTATATGTTCATGCATATACACATAAAGGCTATGTAGACACGTTTTCAGTGTAGGTTGCTAAATGAGATTAAAAAAAGAAAAGTATAAAATACATTTCTTAAATTTTGCTTATGTAAAGTAAAAAAATGTTAAGGGGATTTTTACGCAAGTTTCTTTCACTGACATCCTTAATGTCTGCTCTTTAATTTTTAAAATGATGTACCTTGTTTCTACTCATTCTTCAGGCTGACCTTCCTAAAATGACCAAGCTGTTATTGTGATAAATAAGCCAATTATTTTTATCTGAGACATGAAACAAAACAAATAGCCTATTCTCCTTCAATCTACAGTTTTTAAAAATAGTATTCCCCCTTTTTTTCTTTTTTAAACCACTGTTTTTATACCCGAAAGTTTGACTGATTTCCTACATAATTCACTCCCTAAATTACTAGGATCTGAACAGGGCAGGCTAGAAGAAATACAGGGTTTTACTTGCCTTTGGCAATAAAGCAAGATGTAAATACAGCTTTGCTATTCTTATCGAGAAACACTTGAAAGATGTGGTTGACAGGAGTCAAAAAAGGAAAAAAATGTTCTTGAAGACAGTCACCCTCTATAAAATAGTCTAAGTTATGAAGCTATTCAGCTTTCTTTGCCCATGTTCCTGTGGGGTATGTCCATAATTTATTCCAAGAAGTCCTTAAAGATTTTAAGAAAGATACAGTCACAACAATCCTTACAAATTAACTGTAAAAATCAATTCTAAGCCAAATGGTTGAATGTTGTATGTTTAAAGAAGGAAGGAAAATGGGAAAGAAGAAGAAAAAAGAAATCTGGGAAAAGATTTCTTCATCCCAGGGGCACCGAAGTTAAGCAAATAAATATGTTGGAACAGCATCAAGGAAAATACAGTATATTATACTCTTGGGAGAAGATTTAATAGAAACAACGCAAACTGTACAAGGACCTTGACTTCTAAACTACAGGTCTTGAGAACCTCATGTACTCTCGAGCAGCTGCAGAACACCAGTTCCTCCTTCCTCATTTGTCTGCAAAGCCTTTGGCATCTAACATGATCTGTGGAAAGAGTATTTACAGCAGGAAGAACAAGCAATTGGCATTTGCCAGTATTTGTTGTAGAGAGCTAGGCTCATTTGCAACTTTTGATCTGTACAGACAGAGACATCACTGAGTCTACATGTGATAAGAAATTGTTTGATATGCATGGTAAACACATTGCTTTTCTTTACCGTTTCAATTTGTTTTGGTATTAGCCCAATTTCTTTTTGGGAACTTGCAAAACAAAGGAGAGAGGGGCACCTGCTAGGAAGCTGAGAAAATAATAGTGACTCCAAGTTCATCTGAAAAATTAATCATTATACTTTGTATATTGCTTTGTACCAGGTCCTCAGCAATACACAACAGATGATAAAAACTCTGAGTCCTTGGTCTGAAGTGCTTAATTTGAGCATCCTACTTCTGTGCTTCTGCAGTGCTTTCTTCTGGAAGATTTCATTTTCCTCTACAAACTACAATGAGCTAATTTCCAATACGTTTGCCAGACTGACAGTTACCAGCTCAAGAGATGTGGTTTTGGCTGGGATAGAGTTAATTTTCTTTCTACAGCTGCGATGGTGCTGTGTTTTGGATTCAGGATGAGAATAACGCTGATAACACACTAGTGTTTCAGCTTCTGCAGAGCAGGGCTCTCACAGAGCCAACAAGGCCGTTTCAGCTTCTGGTGCTGCCCTGTCCACGAGGAGGTTGGGGGTGCACAAGAAGCTGGGAGGGAAAAGAGCCAGGACAGCTGACCCCAATTGGCCAAGGGAATATTCCATAGCACATGACACATGCTCAGTAATAAAAGCTGTGGGTAAATGAAGAAGCAGGGGATGTTTGGGGGCATGATATTTGTCTTCCCAAGAAACTGCTATGCATGATGGAGCCCTGTTTTCCTGGAAATGGCTGTACACCTGCCTGATGAAGGGAGGAAGTGAGAAAATTTCTTCTTATTTATTTGATTGCACCCACAATTTTTGCTTTACCTATTAAACTGTCTTTGTCTCAACCCACAAGTTTTTTCACTTTTACCTTTCTGATTCTCTCCCCATCCCATGTGGGGAGAGTAAGCAAGCAGCTTTGTGGTGCTGAGCTGCCTGCCAGGGTTAAACCACAACAACAGGAAAAAAAATACCCAAAGCACAAACCGGGGGAAATAACTCGCCCAACATCACTCATCAGGTTGGTCAAAGAACGAAAATCAGGCTCAATGTGACCTTCAGAGAGCCACTAATTTTCCTTTCTTCTTGAATTTTCATCAGTTCAAATGACATATCTGTTTGTGAAGGCAGTGTCATTGTTCATACAGGGTGCAGTGGGAAACCGCTGTTTCGAGTAACACCAGGTAGCTCATTATAGTGGATGCGAAATATTAAAGGTGCAAGCTTTAGGGTTCAGATTTAGAAATACCTTTGAATACAAAGAAAAACCTATTGCTTGCCCCATCTATTTCAGAATCCAACAAATAATCCATCCCTGCTCAGTGCTCCAGATATCTTGGATAGTAAATTAAAATATTTGTCACCTTTCTGTGAGCATTTGAACCTTTCCATCTGGGGGGGGGGGGGGGATATAGTTGCAGGGCAGAGCAGACAATCTCTTCCTGCTCTAAATGAAAAAATACATGAAAAAACAAAATCAAAACAAAACTGAAATCTTCTTTTTCTATCCACTAAACATAGATCCTAGAAAGTACTGAGCATTATAAGCTTTCAGTTCCTAATTAGATCTTGGATTGTGCATCAGCCTATCAAGTGTGAAGAATGCAAAGTTACTGAAATAAGCGTGTATTTTGCAGGAATTTTTTTTACTACTAATAGATAAACTTAATCTTCTTCTCTTATTCTTAGCACCTGAATATAGCCTGTTATCCTCAGATTCTGATTTCATACCAGCGACTACGTAATGCCCAAGCATAGCTTCATAACGCATATTTGAGGAATTCTGTTAATTAACAGTTTTCCTTGTCAATTAATTATTAAGACATTTTACTTGCTACAGGAGAGCCTGTCTTGTTAACGTGAACATTTGTCAGTTTATTAGCAGTCATATGTCTACATTAAAACTCGAGATGTAAAAATTCTTTACAGAGATAGGAAATGGTAAAGAATAAAAAGCACACACACCGGATCAATAGGAGGATATTCTAGTAGATCCAGTGCTGAGTATGACAGACAAGAACTTTCTATGGAATATTAACAAATAAATGAAAAAATTGAAAAAAATTAAGCAGAATTCCTGTCTGATCTTCAGCGGAAAATCCATTTGGCTATTCTTTCTGATGAACTGCAGAATTCTACAGCTGAATTAAGTAAATACTTAAACACATTCATCAGGAAACTAGTAAAGAAACAGTTTGAACATCAGAACTTCATACACAAATTAGTAGAAAACTCATCTTAAGGGAAAGCTACTATTCAGGATGATTCTGTGCCCTAAATTAACACCTATTTTTAAAGAAACCTGTACCACTTCAGCAACCAATAATCAGTATCTACAGAGTGCCACCAGGTGGGTTGAGGCACCATTTCAAACAGAAGTCTGACAGATAACCTGAAGGTTGAAAAAGCCTTCTGTTCAGTGGCTCTTTCTTGATGCATGTGACATTAAGGCTCTGAAATTGTTCACTTCAAGAACTACATAACTAAGAAAAACACCAGTGGCTGTCTGTGTCACCTCCAACAGTGAAAAACTCCCTGTTTTAGAAGAAACAGCAAGACAGTCTGCATTATGTAGTCACAGGCCACCTTTCCAAGTGTCCAGCATACTCAATCAGGTAGGAGTAGTCTTTCCCTAAAACCTTAGAGATTATAACTTATCTCAAACCTGGAAACCAAAGTGATCCATTCTCAAAGGTGATGGAAATTCTTAAATCATTGGCATCACTGAAAATTTTAACCACAGACTTCGAATAAAATAAAATAAAATAAAAAATCACCTTTTTAGGACATCCAATTACAATTTGCTGAAATGCTGAAGCAGCTCTTCTCTTCATCCTTCTCCCTCTCTTCCTTCATTACTTGAAATAAACTACCTGAACTAGCATTTGTTAAACCGCTTATTTTCTGTGTTCAGCATCTTATCACTCTTCCAGTATTCAGAGAAGAGCAATCATTTTGTTCTTAGACATTAATATCCTAACAGCAACACACAGCTTTTATTTAAAAGAACGAACACAAACCATTGATACCAAGAAAAAGACCACCACCACTACAATAAAAAATAATAATTAAAAAAAAATCTGAATCTCCATTCTCAATGACAAATGGAAAACCTATGCATACATTCTGGTGATAAGGATAGAATTTTAACACACAGTATGGTTAGAGAAAGAAGGGAAGATAAAGGACTGATGTTCAAGTCTTAGCTACATTAAAAGAACAATTTACAAAACAGACACGCTGGTTTAGCTTATTCCGAGAGGACATCACAAAATGAAGTTTGACTGATTCAACTGTGGTGTGTTCATAACTAGCTCTGTGTCTATGTCCCATGGCAGCACAAAAATGCTTTGACGTTTAAAAATGAAATCAATTGCTGCTGTACCCTAAAACCAAGGAAGGTATTACACGTGTAGAATAGTTAAGAGGCTTGCCTCCATGACTGCTCACACGACCATTTGCTTTTTAGCTGTTGTGTACCTTAAAACAAATAAAATACTCCCTTAGATAAATGCTGAGAATAAGTAAATAAATCTACAATTACTGGGATAAATTTGAAACATACTTGTTGCAAACTATCCTTCTGAAATCTTAAAAACACCACTTAAAGAAAAGGACTCTAAAACATAGCAAATAAGAACAAGTTGGGATGACAGGTGTTCCTAAACAATGCAGGGACATCCCAGCAACAGACTGGGTTTGTTAACAACTGCCTTTGAATCCAGTGTCCCTGCTCCCACACAGAGGCAGCAGATTTAAATGAGATATGCAAGCACTGAAAGATGGGAAAGCAAGCGTTTCCAACACTCAGTAATTTTTAGGATGAATATTAGCAGCAGCTTGATAGCCCTAACAGTTTAATATACAAGCTCTACTCTTGTATTTTAAAAAAACAAACCAACAAACCAACAAAACTCACACACACAACACACAGCCTAAAGCCCACAGCTCTTTGCTGTGGTTCAGTGCAGGATTTTCTTCCTAATTTGCCTTTCCTTACTTACAAGAGATAAAAACATCGAGACTTGAATACATGGCAGAAAACCAATAGGCAGAGACAACTGCAGTTTTTGAACTGAAGTCCCAAAAAATGCAAAAGTTACTTCTACTATAAGGTAGCACGAAGCATTTATTTTCTTATGAAACAAGTTCTTTACCATGCCAGTTTATCATCTGAGATGTTGTATCAATCATTGCAGTCCAGCCTTCCCAGGGGTTCAAGCTACAAGCTCAGATCTTCAAAACATGCTACATTCCTTATTTATGAATTGATACACTTTGATCAACTGTCCCAGTTACTCTTTCCTCCTCCCCATTTTCATCTTCCATCAGTCCCTTGCCAAAATTCTGTTTCAGACAGAAACAGTGTATTGTTACGGCAATACACTGAAGATTATTTTCTATGTTAATTTCAGAAACAGATAAAAATCAAATAGACTCTATGACCATTTTTTTTTTCTGTCAGTCCCTTCTCCTTACAAAAAAGCCCAACCAGACTTAAGAATACCAAACTCAAAAAGACAGCCTCACACCCACTTGGGGAAAACATTCCCCATCTCTGAAGAGACTACAAGTATGTAGCAAATGACAAAAGCAAATCCAATTCATGCTGAACAGACAAACTAAGTTGCACATTTAGATACGCTTATTAAAGAGTGGTGAAAGGCTTTTGTAAGCAGTTAGCAGATTTTCTGTTTAATTTACCATTTCAGTAGTGATGGGGTTAACTAACAGCGTGACTGAGGCTTTGATCAGATGGAAGTCAATACTGCAATCAAAACTAAAATATAAAGAACACAGAAGTGTACAGCCAGATGCAATCATTGTGAGTTCACAGCATAATCCTCTGCATCAAGCATGAAGGAAACAGAGCACTCGAAGGCTCTGGAGATTTTTGTTGTTGTTTTTACTATTTTATAATACTTCAAGTTCCCTAGAGAAATAAAATGAGAAGCTAAGGAATTAAGTGCTTTTCAGAGGCATGGGACTGAAAGAAATTCTTGTTTCCTAAAACCTTCCCCTGTAAGGGGCATCAGCTGTGGATACCTTGGTCTGAAAGACTGAAAAGCTTTCTGCGGTTGCCCTTTTCTGAATAACAGCACTGAAGTCCACTTTTACCTTAACCATTAGGAGAATCTGCTCATTTATTCCACTGGTATTCAGAGATAAGAAGGCACAGAACAGATGTGAAACATAGCTGCTTCAGTCTTCTGTTGCTGGGGCTGCTAGAGTCCAGCACAGATTTTAGTGTCCAAAATAAATTAGTAATAATAAGCTTTGCAATTTTAAGAAGAGATGTTGTGCATCTCTGCTGTGAATTTTTAAGCCTTCCACATTTTCTCATTGTTCAAAAAATGAAGTCTTATTTTTACCTCCTGAAATGAGAAGACCATTTCTTTGCCAGCTGTATGTACAGATCAGTAAACAGGTTATAGATGTTTTGTTCTCTTTACCTTAGAATAACTTCTGGGAGAACAGGCACTAGTCTAAGAAAAAAAACATGGTAGGACCATACAGAAAGGCCTTCTTACGTGCCTCATTTCCCTCTAAGTGTCATAAGAGTAAGTATCAAAAGCCCATAGCCCCATAAGAAAACTATACCTATACTACCACAGAGAGCAACTTGACTGCCACAGAATACGAACGTTATTGCAATATTGACAATGCATGACCCTCTTCATTACTTAGGTTGGCAGTTTTCTTATACTGTCAGAATTTAAAGTATGTCCATTTTCCTTTTACAGATGATGGTCCTGTCAAAATCTTCAATCAAGGTTCAGTTGTTACAGTCCTACCAGAGTTAAGCAGTGTGGGAGAGAGGAGAATAATGACACCATTCCTGAACTGCTTTATTTTACCCTGAAGCATCATAAGGAGTCCTCTAAAATGAAGCATCATAAGGAGTTCCATGATATAGCTATCAAATAATGGGACAATCAATGTCACACTGGCTGGGGAAATCAGACACATGAGCAGCCACTGTTTTAGAAAGAGTAAGCTTACTTCTACCACATGCCTACTTTTGTGATTCTCTTCCCATGTTCACACACAGTAATTCCAATTAAAATCTAGGTTTTGCACATCACAATTAACAAGCATCACTGAAATAAAGGAAATGATATTCTGTGGTATTCCATCTCTCTTGCTTAGTAAATAACTGTAAAACACTGAGGAAAAAACCAGGTATTTCCAATGAAAATATAATGCAAAAGCTTCCACGTGACAAACTGCACTACTAAGACTCTCTCTTATTCATGCCTGGACAGACTGTCTTTCAGATTCAAAAATGAAGCAAGCAAGCATGGAGTCAGCTCCTTACTGTGGAGAAGTCAAAGCTGGGGACTAGGCAGGAGCCTAGCTGCTTACAACTGCAAGATGTTAGTGTCAGCCAGCTCGTGGTGTGAGAAGAGTCTCTGATCTCTGAAAACAAGACCTCCTATTGATCACAGTAAATTATAATCCTACATGTAAGATTTCATTCAGATGCTGTTAGGCCAGAAATATGCAGCGTTGTCTAATTAAAGCATTACAAGAACTGAAGTGGAATACCTATGTTTATTTAAGTAAATGTTTTGACCATAGCCTGCAGGCACGCCACTGTAGAGAGATGGGCATATCAGCTCCCACAATAAACCCGAACTGTAACTCTTTGATGTTAAAATACGAGCTACAGTTTACAACACTTTTTGAAACTTCAGTAATGGCACAGAAAGCATTGCTGTTGTTTTTTCTGTAAAGAATCTGAGTTTAAAAATGTATTTGTTTAGATAAGGTTTTTGCTAGATCCAGGCAGTATTACATTTGTCTAGAACAGTTGGCACTGCTTATTTGCTCAATATATAAATACTAGAAGAGAGAGATAGTACTAATCTGAACAGATGAACACTCTCAAGAAAGTCCTTAAAATATCAAATATAGATAGATAAGTATATCCATCTCTATTTTCCAATAAAAAACTATGCTCTTTACCATCAATCTCTTATGCTTTTTTATGTATATATTTATACATATCATATACAAACTTACATAAAAAATAAAAACAAACCACAGCCTTAGCTGCCTGGAGTTGTTCCAGCTATAAAAAGTGAAGTTCGTTACTAATGTACTGCATAAGTCAATAGACCATTCACTTCAGTATCTCATTTCCATATTTCAGATGCTCCACAGAAAGCGAGCTTGCTTTCTGTCACACCCAAGTAAATATACACTGCTGTTGCACAGGAATTTTTTCATTAGACCAACCAGATGTACTAACGCTCAATGGCGGGCTTACATCAGGCTAGCAGCCAGTCACTGGGTGGGTTCTGCAGAGCTCCACTTTAGGGCCAGTTCTCATCACTGTTTTTATAAACAATCTGGATGAAACTCAAATGCATACTACGTAAGTTTGCAGATGACACTACTTTAGGAGGAGCTATTGGCTCCCTCAAGGGTAGAGAGGCCTTGCAGGGAATATTTTGTAATGTCTCATCATCGTATTTATTTAAAAAAAAAGAAAACAACGACAATTAAGTATACATCGCCATGTAAAACAAGATACAGATCCAAAGCTATAAAAACAGAATATGAACCAAGCTGTTTTCCCAAACTGTAACGGAGAGAAACCTTAGCAAAAGACTATGTTTCACTGGAACAGTGACAACCCACTGAACTTGTTTAATCTTTGCCATCACCAATACAACTCCATATGACAAAGTTGGACTTCAAGTGGGACAGATGGTGCTTCTGCCACTGGCTGTGTCTTACAGAGGTCACAAAAGGAAAACAGCAATATCCTTCTGAAGTAGCTTGGAATACTAATATCTTCCAACAAAAATGTCTTGTTTTGGTTCTGGCACTTTTACAGGTTTTTTTGTTTGTTTGTTTGTTAGAGGGATTTTCTCTCTCCTTGTGAATACCAACACACACTACACTGAACTTGGAAAATAACTAAGAAAACAAAATTGCTTATGCTTAGATTCTAAAAATTATGTGGTTTTAGAGGTGTTATGAAGTATTTACAATTAATATGTTCCTGTTACCTCATTGACACCTTTGAAAAGAACAGTCATTCATTGAACTTCTTTCCTTTTCTACACTTATGTCAGAAGAGTTATAGATTCTACAAGATAAATTCTTCCTAATCAGGACACTAGGACTGAGGAATCGGTACTTCATAGTTTACAGCTGCTCAAAGGCATTCAAAGACATTTCCTCTAGCCTCCCACCCCACAAATAAGCAGAAATACTCAAAATTGCTTCAGTAGAACCTTAATGTTTTCTGAAAGCTCCAATTTGAAGAAAAATACTTTGCACAAAGTATTTCAGCTTCAGGATGGCATTTCTAAACAAAATGAGATGAGAAAACCAGTTATCTATGAGTTGTGTGTCAAATGGAACATAAGACAATTCTGAAAATCTTTGTTTTGTTCTAAGGCAGTTTCAAACATTTATTAAAATAGGTATGACAGCCTGCCTCACTTGAACCTTGCTTAGAAATTTAGACCTATTTGGTAGACTTGTACCATTGCAGAAATAGGCTCCAGGGAGAAATGCCTCGAGTTTAATACTATCTTTAGTGGTTCTTCTATTTTCACTCTGACTACTCATAAAACCTGCAGCTGCTGATAGTGGGAGCATCATTTGCTCCCCTGAACACACTGTCAAGTTTAGAACAGCAACAGCCCAGTTGAACTGGCTGTAGCCACTGAAAAAATAAAAGAAGAAAATTCCTGTGGCAGCACTAAAATCCAAGGGCGAAGTTATTCGCATCTAGATGTCACGGCGAAACAAGAGAGATAAGCCAGAGCTTTGGATCCATTCACTTTCAGAAAAAAAATATCACATTTTTTCAAGTGACTGAGAGACTCTACCATAAATATTATTTAGAAACTAGGGAAAGAAACGAGGCAGGGAGAAAAAAGTGAGATGGGGTAGGTGAAGCAACTTATTTTAGTTCTTCTTCTTTTTTATGTTCTCACATCAGACAAAAGCAGTCTTTTAACTGCTTGGACCCAAATCTCTGATGTCATTCCTTTTCAAAGTTTTCTGATGATCTCTCAACGGAAACTTAGAGCAAAGTCAGGTCCCAGTAGCTACGTTGCCAATCAAACCGAACAGAAAACTGATTTTCCTTAACATCTTCCCCTTTGTGCTTAATTACTCTTTGCGCATTCTCACAAGGAGTTAAACTGTGCAGGCTTATAGTAATGGCTTCACTGTCCTCAGCTCTTTTGACACATAAGTGGAAAAATAGGTCTAGTAAAGATCAGAAAAAAAAAAAAAAAGCAGTCTTTCAAAAAAGAAAGCATATTCACTTCAAGCTTGACAATGTGTTCTGCTCCTTAAATCCCAGCCCTCAATGAAAGATGACGTTGGGAGGATGAACACATTGTTATTTAATTAAGGCTACCTCTAACTTTAACTACAGTAGGAGAGTGTCATTTTCACTGTACGTCTCATGCAAAACTAACCTCTAGACAGTGGCATCTAAATGCACCATAACAAATACAGACCATTTAGGAATTCTGATATATTTAGAGAAGTTTCTGTAATGTACAGAATTCTGCAACTTTACTATGAGCTTTGTTCTTAAAAGATTAAAAGTGCATCCTTTTACCAGCAATAGGGCTCACAAGAGTTTGGATATCAATCTTTCCCAATTTTATTTCCTATTTGTATCCTTTATTCCAAACTACATTTTCCTGCCCAAAAACAGATGGCTTATTTTCTGTGTATGGAAAACACAAAGCAGACTGTTCTCCAGACATGAACAAGACAGAATAATAATATGATTCAAGAGTATTGCCTGATCCCCAGCAGATGACCAGATGTAAAGTTACCTGATTTCCCTGACAGTTTATGCTCATGAAAAACACAATTTGCTGCTAACTGTAGAATTAATTCATCAGTGAAATATTTGTCCAGTTTGATGCCAAAGAAAACTCACATATGAGATACTACTAATGAAAGCACTGACAAAGATAAACATCCTAAAACCAAAACCCATGAGACTGAGGCATCCAAGCAATAAAACAACGAGGTGGAAAAAAAATGTAATGGCTTACTGGATTATTTTAGCTCCCTTATATTTGTAACTGAACACAAGGATTACTGTTAGAAGAGTCTATAGACTCTTCAATAGTCAAGAGTCAATTTGTCAAGTAAATTAACTAAGAAAAAGAACTAGTTGACCACTGCTAAACATACTTCAGTTGCAAAAGTTCGTATTTGGAAAACAATGAAGGGAAGCTTAGGCTCTTGCTACCACTTCAGCTCTAAAAGCATCTAATACTAATTTAAAAGGAAAGGAAAATACAAGCCCTTCCACAGTCTTTAAAACAATCATGAGTACAAAATTAAAGTAGTATGTCTCCTCTGTTTAATACTTTGTGTGGTAGGTACCTGCACATTTTAATTAAAACATTTTAAGTTATACTCTAAACAGTGACTTACGAAGGATATAATCTTTCAGAAATAATCTGAGATGCTATTTTGCATGGTGAAGAGTCTGACTCATTGAATTAAAACAAAGGGATACTGTTGAGTAATTGGGATGTTGTATTATCTGAAATAAAATTCTTGATTATTTCAATGTAATCTCTGACAAAAGAAAAAGGATTTCAAAGGAAAAAGTAAGACACTGGTTCAGAACTACAGGTTTTCCTTTTACACAATTTCCCTAGCAATACAAAATGCAAGAGCATACACGAGAAAAAAGAAAAAAAAGATTACACAGACTTCAAATTTTATAAACATAGAACGTATAGAAATGGAGTGGTACGCGAGTATTTCCTATAGACAACTATAGTTCTTTGAGCATAGATCAAGTAATGATACTGGTACTTTTCAGTATCAAATATGCCACTTATTTAGCAAGCTATACAGAGATATAATTTCCGTCATCATTACTGTAATCATGTTACTTTTGTTACTCAATTGGACTTATAAATATTCCAGAGAAATGCATGCCACTATTTGAGGACCTACTTAGTTTAGAAATATAATGAGCACTACCTCAAAAAAGGAGGAGGGGGCAAGTGAAGATGGAGGGAGAGAGAAAGGGCAATTAACCTGTTCTTGCTGACATCTGCTTTGCCCATATTCCATCTACCTTCACTGCATAGCAATACCAATCCTTACTCTGAGATATCAGACATTTTAGAATACTTTTAACAAAGAATTACCTCAATAATCTGCTATAGCTTCAAAAGAAGTAAAAGAACAAATGATTGTTTATTGATTTCAAAACTGAAAATTCCAACCAAGATTTTAACTTCAAGTCCATCTTATAGTCACCCCCCACAAATATGAGAAATATTATAAATCAAAATTAATGCTAGACAGTTAAGAGCTTAGCAACAAAGAACCCAGGGAGAGCTGATTCACTTTTTAATTTTTTTTTATTTTTTAATTTATCTGGATTTTTTCATGAAGAACTGTAGTTTTCTAATAAGCTGCTGAAGTACAGATGTATTTTTAACGTTTTCCAGAGCACTAATCTTTTTTGCTGTGGTAAGCTGCTGCTTCCTGATTCTTCCACTCCTCATTTTTTTCCTTCCCAAATGATCAAAGATGGGTCTTCATCCCAACACCTTCCCCGCCCACCCCAAAGAAAGAAAAAAAAGGGGGGGGGGGGGGGAGAGGTTTTTATTATCTGTGAATCAAGCCAGTTTAATTTTGATTGCAAAATCTAAGGGGCAAGGATGGTATCTTTTATCACTTTTGTACGCACCACTCTCTTATTTATTCATCCTTCTTATATTATTACTCATAAAATTTTTACAACTGAATGACTTAGATGATCTGAACTTATCTGAACTTCAAAGGAATTTGGCACTGAAAGCTTATTTCTCCATTTAAACAAGCAAGCCACTCTCCAAATTTAGATCCAGAACTTTATTCAGGTAAAGGACACATTTTTTGTTTGAATTTATGAATGGCTCTTTCAATGCCACTTACTGATATTTACATTTCATCCAACTATTTCAATGGTTCAGACTTGTACATATGGACAGAGACTTGCTGAACTATGCAAGAATTGGGTCACCTCTCAATTTTGGGAGCAAGAGATCTAACAAGGTACATCAAAAACACACTTTTGAGAAACATTTTTCCTTCAGGAGTACTGCATCAGGTGAAACACAGTACTTTTCCATATACCCTTACAGCTTTGAATGTATCAATTTTTTCCTTACTCTTCTAGGAGGACTAATCTGTGTTCTTCACCCACTTTAATTAAACCACTTCTCTATTATTGTGCTACTGCAGAACTATTTCCATTTGCAGTTCCATACTGTGGTTAATGACATTTTATGCCATAATATATGGATCTTCTAAAGAAATCCCTAGATGTTATTTTAAATTGAATTATCAGTATTTCTTTATTTATTTCCCTGTTGAAAGATTTAATCCTTTTCACATCAACACAAATTCAAGGACTTTAAAGGACATAAGTAGCTGTTCTACTACATACAATGTAAAAATTAGAGTCTTTAAAAGATGATTCTTGCACTCAACCTGTAACATGCAGACAAACAAAAGTATGCCTTCCAGAAGACTGCATTTTTTTAACACTTACGCAAAAAGGCAAAGCCAATCTGCAGTGAGTCTGTGACATGCAGAGATGTATGACAGTCACCTTCTGCCTTCTGACTTCATCCACTTTAATTCAAATGCAAAATCTCTGCTTCCCTTGAGGGATGTATTTTTTGATTGGTTCTCAAGTATTTTTCCAGGCACATAAAAAGACAAATCAAGAATTTAAAAGCCATTGAGTCAGCATATTTTCAAGAAGCCTGCCTGTACTCTGCTCTGCAGATTTATACAACTACTTGCTTTCCAATACAGGAAATTCCCTAAGGGAAGTCCCCCTTGAGTATCACAAAAAAAAATTCGGATGTCATTATCCGAGGAAGGAGAAGTAAAGTCACATGAGGCAATTACTGAAATTATTGTTTGTTGTTTGTTTGATAACTCAGAGAGAACCATATCTTATATTTAGTAAGAAGAGTTTTGGAATGTCTTTTAAGTATTGCATTAACTGCAACACTTAACAGTGAGGCCCACCTCAGCAATTAGCCATATTATTTGTTTTGGAAAATACATTTCAGGTTTAGTAAAAATGTTTTGTATTCAGAAAAAAATTACAAAGATGGCAACCCTGAAATTAATCTCATGTTTTTAAACTTAAAGCAAGATACTTTATAGTGTCTACCTCTTCCAAGGTTTTAAAGGAATATATTGAAGTTACAAGAATTAAATAGTATCATCTGAGATTGAAAAAGTTGTGGATTTTTTGTTTGTTTTTTTGGTGGTGTTTGTTCTTTTTTCCATATAATCTAAAGGATTTGTGAATCTAGAAGAGTGCTCACAGTGGTTATGCGATTTGAAGACTGTTCAGAGTTTGTGTTAATATTTAACATGAATTAATACTGATTTCTTTAATGAAAACATTCACTATCAGAACATAATTCAATTTCTGACTGAGGAAGTGGAAAAAGATACAAGAAGTGCTTTAGTAGTTTTCCAAAATAGAGCACATGAACCATTTTTAATTGCCCAACTGGTAAAGTGACATGCAAGCAAATAAAACTACTGTATAGGTAGGAATCTCTATCCAAAAAAAAAAAAAAAAAAAAAGCAGTAGAAAAATTCAGCATGTAGCTAGCATCTGCTTATTAGCAAGCTTTCGTGAGGTTTGTAGAATTTGAGAAGGCACTGTAAGAAGACAAAGATCAGAATTTTACCTCTGCTATTTTACCTCGACTATGGACATTTACCTCTGTTACACTTTTTTACCTCTGCTGTGGACATACTGGAAAGAGTGCAGCAGAGGGTCACCAACATGATCAAGGGACTGGAACACCTCTCCTATGAGGGCAAGCTGAGGGAACCGGGACTTTTCATCCTGATGAAAGTGAGGCTCAGGGGGGATCTCATGAGTATGTATAAA
This sequence comes from Stictonetta naevosa, assembly GCA_011074415.1. Lineage (NCBI taxonomy): Eukaryota > Metazoa > Chordata > Aves > Anseriformes > Anatidae > Stictonetta > Stictonetta naevosa. The sequence continues at coordinate 62,501,659 of CM021701.1, read as the reverse complement.
TACCTACGGGGAATGTGCAAAGACAACAGAGCCAGGCTCTTTTCAGTGTCTGGAGAAGAGGCAATGGGCACAAACTGGAATGCAAGCTCTGTCTAAGTATCAGGAGGTACTTCTTTAATGTGGGGTAACTGTGCATTGGCACAGGTTGCTCAGAAACATTGTAGTCTCCCTCTTTGGAGATCTTCAAAAGCCATGTGGACATGAGCAACCTGCTGTGGGTGTCTCTGCTTGAGCAGGGGGGTTGGAGCAGATGACTTCCAGAGGTCACTTTCAACCTTAACCATTCTTGATTCTGTGATTTGTATTCTACACTCTGTATTGTCAGTGATGCTAGGCCCAGTCCAGCAACTACTTGGTCAAAACAAACACAATCATGTATCATTACTGCTCTGCTTTCTAATTAAAAAATGACTTTGAACATCAAATAATGCTGGGGCATCCCTCTCTCAGAATTCATATACTACTCAGCATGGAATACTGCCGTCATCTCACACATCACTGCACTTAACAGAATTCATGAGTCCTAACTTCATGAAAAATGACCTATTCCTATGCCACAGTTCCATAAAATGACAGTTTAGAATGCAAAGAGAACTATTCAAAGGTCAGGAAGTTACAAAGATTAAATTCCTTGCTCACCAGTAACTGTGTATATATCAAAACTCCTCTCACAGGACCCTGATCCCTTAGTTTCACAGACTTGACAAAACATGAGGAAGTGGCTATGCAGTGCAACTCTCTAGGTACATTATCAACGTCTGCATTATTTTATGTGTAAAATAAAAACAATCCCCCATATGAGAACAGTAGTCTATAATGAGCTACACAGAGATCTCTTAGCCTTAATGAACCTCACAGCATTCCTCAGAAATATCTCTGAATTGTTGAGGCTGGACCTTGAATTGTCTAGAGAAATAACAGAGAAACATTTTCTCTTTCTATAAAATTCAGCTCTGATACAAAGGAAGTTAGAAACCCTAGCTCAACATCAACAAGGATGTTTCATTGTACCTTCACCTTTCCATTGTTACAGCAGGTAAGATTTCAGGTTCATGTACTCAAGAATGAAATTACAATTCTCACATGACTCAGTATTAATTTAATGACTAACATAAATGTTTTGTATTATCCAGAAAATATGGCAAAGCATATATAGTTAAGCATGGAAAAGACAACAGAAGCCTGTGAAAAACGAGAATAAAAGTAGATAAAAGGGCACAGAGCAAAACATAGTAAACAGAGAATCACACACCTTGTAACAGCCACCTAGAAATAGGATGCCAAGTCTGTTCAGTCTTGGTCTCCAGAAAGCAATGACTGCCTGATTAAAAAAAAAAAAAAAAAAGTGCTAATGAAACCTGTACCCTCCTGTATGACCCGTGTCAATGAGAAGCCAATAAACAGCTTCATGAGCTACGACATCAGGAGATGGTAGCATAACATAATTGGCCAAATCACGCCTGTTTTCACCGTGCCTGCACAGTAAGATCCATTACACCATGCTGGAATATCTTTGCTTTACCAAAGCCAGAAATGTTGAAAATCTGCGATGACTGTCTGATATAGATACACTGCTAGGTTGTTTCGAATACATCTTGGCTTCCACAAAAACATCTTTTTATAACAAGTAATTGCTGTATAGGCCCCCTATACTAGCAGTCATAAAATGAAGAAACTACAATAATTTTTTATTCTTCTGCAATCAGGCCAAGAAGTAATAATCAGTTGGGGTTTTTTTAACCTACTTCAAGGAAAATTACTATGATTTCTAAGTCTATTTACAGAGCAGCCTAAAAAAAATAAAAAAAAAAAAAAAAAAGTTCCTGTTTACTTGCTTTTATGACCATATACACAACCCTTGTTCAGATGAGACAAAATAAAAAAACAAAAGATTTAGAGCACGTCATGCTGATGTTTTGTGAAGTAGTTAAAACCCACAAAATGTGAGCAACATGTTTAACTCTTTTCTTATACATTCACACTCAGCAGAGTAAGTCATGTAAGCCATGAGAACCCATGCTGCAATAAAGTCTACGTTCAGTTTCTGTCAGTTCAAAACCTTAAGCAGGCACCCTGAAGACAAGTTAGTAAAAGGTTAATTGCACATGTAGCAACTGTATCAAGTATCACTAATCTCCAATAAAAGTTCACATCCTATTTATTTACCTGAATAATAGCTCTTTCTGGTTTCAAAGTTTATTGTATCATAAAGACAACAACACAGAAGCAGCAGTATAGAATTGTGACACAGTTTTACACACGCATTAAATTTAATACAGCTTAAATCTCTATGTTCTACTGCAGCAGTATTTCATTACTTCTAAATTAATTGTTCAATGAGGCAGTGGTAGATTCTAAACTAAGCTTTCTCAACAAGTACAAAATAAGTGTCAACATGACAAGCCAACTAGTGATAACCAGCTGCATGCGTCTAAAAGATTAAAGAATCCTTGCCCTTGAACCTTTTCCTTAGAAATAGTCATCATCACAGACTTTGAAGACAAGGACTATGGAAAGCTTAAAAAAATAAAAATAAAAGGGCATTCTGAGGAAAACAAAGTAAGAAAATATAAAGTTCTCTCTCACAACAGGCTAGCTAAATTGGACACGCTGATTTATCTACAAGAACTTAAATTCATCTTGTACTTCCATACTCATCAGAATCTCAGGAAACAGCCTGAAGGCTGAGGGCCAACAACTCATTCTCTCATCTGGACTGAGACAACTGCAACCACAAAGAAGAGGCTCACCACACTATTACTATTGTCAGCAAAACTTTACTTTTTTTTAGTTATCTGGACAGTAATTTAATAGGTTACCAAGTGGGAAAGAATGAAAATAAAGGAAAAAAAAAAAAAAAAAAGTAAAAACTTGTGATAATTTTGTTTGGTCTTTTTGTGCATGTAACAGACTTTTTAATTTTTTTAAGTTCGATAAAATAGCAGCTTTACTTCCAGGTTTTCTAAATTACCTCAGCATATTTTGATTTTTAGGTACGAATACTATCATACTATCAGTTGTGACATTACATAGAAAACAAAGTTCAGTCATTGTGCACACTGAAACTCTCAAAACTATAAAGGCAATATTTGCAAAACACAGTCAAACATAGGTTAAAAAAAAAAAAAAAACAAGCAGACAGATATTGTTCAAAGTTACTAACCTTGTTGTCTCTCTCCCATCTTCTTGTAAGGTAAGGACTTCTCAGTAACTTATCACGGTTCTAACTTGCAAGAATGGAAGAAAATCTAATACAACCAGCAGGACCTACAAACAAAATGACCACCACTTAGTACTTAATAAAAATGCTACTTTTAAAGGCCAGACCAAGGAAACAAAAAAGAAAATTAATACAAGCAGAAAAGTACATACAACCATAACATCAGACACTGAAGAAAAGGACTTCTAAGTAACGACTAGCTCATCATCCTTCAGTCCTTTTCATATATGTCTCAGTCTAGGAGCAGGCTGAACTAGAAAGCGCTAATAACTACACAAATTCTGCTGCCTTGCTCATAGATCACGAGGGCTTAGTTGTAGTCACTAGCACCAGTATGGTGACTTGCTTTCCAGAAGTCAGCCAGTCTATTTTCTTTCCACCAGAGCTAGGATTTGAAATAACTCCAGAGTCTACAATCTAAAAGGTATCTGCTACTATGTCACCCTAGTAGTGACAAGGACAAATAAGTTATTCACAAACCACTAGGCAATACTTTGTTTTTCCCTCTCACACTACACCTTTTTGGTCAAGTACTACCACAGCTGCACCATTCTCCAGCCCCAGACAAGCTCTAGCTCCTGCAGCTGTGCCTGCTGGTGCACCCCCCCAGCTGTGCCATCATATCTAACTCCTTACACCTGGTACATTCAACTCTCCTTCTTCTCCCCCGCTTCACTGCTGCAGAGATCTGCATGGTTTGCAATTCAGGTCGCTGATGTGAATTGGTTTACTGTAACAAGAAGTGTTTATCAGGCAAGTTCTCTTGTGTTCAGAAACAAGTAGTATAAGATACTTTACAAATGTGTTTCTTTGGGGAGAATGGTTTTTTGCTTGCTCGCTCCAGTAAAAATCTTACTGCTTTTAAGAATCTGACAACTTCTTAACTTAAGTGGGTAGGTTAGTACAGTAAACCTGTTAGTAATTTATGTTCATTTTTGCTAGATTTGCTCAAAGGAAAAAATGAAGTATGATGGCCATACTCATTAGAGTCTGGAGCTATAAGGGACTGTAAAGCAAAGATATGCTGTATGTGGATGCAATTGCTCTGGCCCATAATTACTATTGCTTTCCCTGAAATCCTTAAAAAAAATGTAAGAATGAAATCTCTTATTTTAAGACTGAAATCAAAATACAGTGGTGTAACTGATTATAAAAAAATTACTGAACAGAACCTTATTCTGTTTTGTGTCTATATATGATAATTTTCCTGGAAAACTATTTTTTCAAGATTACATAGTATTTTCTGATACCTGTAGTGTGGTAAAGATTCAGAAGGTGGCACTACTTTGTATGTGGTATTTTAGCTGTATTTCTTCAAGCACTGTTTACCAGCATTACTCATGTCAGGACTCCCACAGAAATAAACAGCAGATATTGATTTGAGGGTGGTTAAATGTGTGTAATCTGCCCTTTGGGAACAGAAGCTCTAGCTTTGCTTTTGCCCCTACGTTTTTATGAGGCTCAAGTACCAGAAATATAATAACACAATATTGTAATTAACTTCCAGGCTGACAAAGAAGTAAGAGACAAAGTGCTGTTTAGCTGACAAAATGACCAGCTGATGATCTACTGGTGTGAATTCAGTGTGTAGGACAACAAAGATTTAGTCTAATGTAAGGCTAAAGCAGTATAAATGTGTTACAGTATTTAGAGAGACATGTTGTTTGTCACTGTAAGATTGATGGATGATTTTCAAAATGAAAACGTTCTACGTATCGTGTTTTTTTTCAGAGCATCAAGCAGTTCATGAGATGAACGTGTGGGCCTGCAAGTGGAAGCAAGTTCCCATATATGTGTATTTTAATCCTGGCTGAACAGAATCTTTGAAAAAGGAGGAGAAAAAAAAAAAAAAAAGACTACAAAAATACCATAAGTGCCATTAAATCCATTCATGTAATAAATTTGACAAGATTCATTCAGCACTAATGGTATAATTTCCTGATTGAATAATGTATTTTTTTCACTGTTAATTTTGATGACATGGCAACAATTTAATGCTGGGGGTGAGAGCCTAAAGCATCTACGTGACCTTCTCTGTTGTACTGGCACCAGCTTTATGCACGTATTTTCCCTAGCTCAAGCGGTACATGAAAAGAAAGTTAAGGAGGATATGCGCGTTTAAGTTGCATAAAACATTACTTGAAAAAATGACATTAATTAAATACAAATGCTGAGAAGGTAGACAGTGGGTCAAATGATCTTATAAAATTGCCTGAGAAAGAAGGATGGATAGTACTGAAGATCAAACTTACTTATTACTGTTCTCTATTGGTGGTCTTCCAGTATTTTGGGAAAATCATTATGTCTGTTGTTGGCAATAACAGAAGTGTTTGTTACATCCATATGAAAGACATCTTCTGTCTTTGCAGGTGGACTCAAGTGTCAGCTCACCTGGTCCGATTGCTTCTAACTGAGCTACCATTTTGTATTCAAGGCAAGAGAAAAAAGATCCCATTCAATACTTGCCACTTATTTCTTCAGAAGAAATTGTTAAGAGGGTGCTAGCTTTTTTTGATTTAGCATAACTTCATTCATTGCAGAAGCTGAAGAACTTCACTATCCAATTATGAATTCTTTTGCTGAATGTAAGCTCCTCAGTAACCTTCCTTCTGTCTAATGCAGCAGTAAGCTCTCCATTAGCACTTAATCTGTAAACCATCTAATAAGGCTGACTACAGGTTCTCACTTATTTTTGTGTGTGTGGTTCTTGGTTGTTTTTTTCATTAGTTTATTTCTTCTTATCAGTCTTCGTCAAATATCTCAGAACAATCAGTTTATTTCTTGTTATTAGCTATTATCAAATGTCTCAAAACAATCATGTAAAATGTTACATGGGCATGTTAGACTGTGCTGCTGGCTTTGGGAAAGGTGTTTATACACTGTGTTTAGATTCTATTATTATGCTGTTTGTTAGTATGTTAGCTTAGGTTCTTTCTTTCCCATTTTAATAAGACATTTACAATAAATTATGTTCTTCCTTGGCACATTCATCATGCCACAAAGTCATCCATAAGGACTAAAGCACCCATGATTGCCTTTGACTAAAGCAAATGCTAGTTTAGATGAGCTTTGCTGCTGACAGAACATCAGGACTGTACAGACTCTTCATTTGCTTTTCAAGACTGAACAGACTGGAAAAAAAAAAATGAGGACAAATCATGGAGGTAGGAAACAACTAAAAGGTGGGGAATATAATTAAAATTCAGTTAATAAATCCAGTATCGCTAGGGTTTCAAGGCTACATTAAGAACTCAGAAGTCTTAATGTTTTATAGTGTTTTGACATTTTGCACCCAAGATGTCATCTTGTTCTTGTATGTTCTGACAAATTAAATCGTCTGCAACATTTATATGGGTTTTCAAGCTAACTGTAATACAGAGTAGCAGGATGGCTTGCTTTGAATGCTTATAGTATGTAAATTTCATATACAGGAAACACATTACAACTAAAATTTATTTGCAGTCTTTCAAAGATCACTGTTCTTTCTCAGGCCTGAAACAGCATTAATTTGAAAGTTAGTGGTTTGGTGTTTGGTTTTTTTGTTTGTTTTTTTTTTTCATGCTCAGTTGTGCTCAGAGTAATTGCAGTCAATGTGAATACTGAGTAAGAAAGGCCCGTCACTGGTACCAAGCACAAGATGTTATACAACTTGGCACATATTCTAACCCTTTGGATGCTAGTCCCATCCGGCAACTCCTTTTAATAGAAAAGAATAATGCAGCAGCCTGTGAGGCCCCCCAATGCTGTTATATGCTCTGAGAATTCTTACTGCAGCAGACTTCTCAGGGGATTGAAGCAAAAGGAACTTGAGCAAAGTTCCTGGATTACATTCAGGAATAAACAGGACTTACAGCCGTTGTAGTCAAAATTAAATAATTGAGTTTCTTAAACTTCTGCATGCATACAGCAGAGAACTATATGTATATAAACAGAAACCCCAAGCTTGCTATTTGTATATAAAGAACTTACAAATATTTTACTGGATAATACCCATATCCCTTACTGGATAATACCCATATACCCTATAGTATATGCAAAATACTTCCTACTTGAGGAAATGAAACATGTCTGTTTAAATGGTAGTATCTTATTTTTTTAAAACTATGTGAATCTATTTGCATCTAATCATTGTCTTTGTGGCTACCCACAATGACCTGCTTTCTCAGAGATGACTTTTAAGATTTTTCAGGACATCCTCTGTATGTGAAGTGAGATGCAATTTTTATCCACTGAATTAAGATCCTGGACTGAAAAAAATAATTTGACACACTGAATATACACTGTCATCAATCCCCTGACTTTAATCATTGAAGTTATTTTGAAAAATATTCCATTGTATTCAATTATGTGAAAAATGCACAGATGACAGTATATTAGCTCTTGAACTTCATTCTCATTTCAGTGAATTTAGAAAGTGCATGGCTATGTAATGCCATTATAAATAATGAAATTGCAAGGAACTTTAAGAATGTACTATGCTATCAAAGATAGTATTAGTATAAACAACTTATGGCACTGTTAAAAAAACACGTTGCTATTTCAAACCTGAATGTTAATGGTAGGTCTGTGACACCTTGTGTAGCTAATTTTAGTCTCAAATTAATTGGACTCCTCAACATCCTATTATTTGTAGAGTGACAGCCACAGGCATCAAGTTTTTCATTGTTTTTGATAAAGTTTTCACATATTTTATCCAATTTCACAGAGATTTTTTTTTTACTTTTCCAATACCTAGGTATCTGGTATTAAATATATGCAACTTTGATTTTTGTTAAAACCTTCAGTGCTGCTTAATGTCTCTTATATGTCACAAAAAATACTACTATGGATACTAGATCCAAGTTATCCAGTCATTTTACCTGATTATGTGTAAATCTACAATTATGAACATAATTCTGCTCTGGCAGCACTTTTAAAAGAATATTATTCTACTTCTATATGAAACATAATCATGAAATGTTGGTTGATATATCATTTGTTAGCTGCTACCTTCACCTATAAAACCTGATTGGTATGGGAATTGGTCCACAATGCTATGTATTAAAAAGACTTCTCAACTACCTGATGTTCACATGTCAATTTAATTTGTCCTCACTGATAAAATTTCTCTTAAAAAACAAAACAAAAAACACACATAAAATACACCTTGTAATTTCACAGTTTGGTCACAGACTACTTAGAGATACACAGCGATGAAAAGGAGTGTCTCTTTACACAGCTTTAATGTTGTATCTCTGCAGAAGCCCACTACAAGGCTGAGTTGTAAAGGGCTAGTAAGCAAGTTTACTTGTTTGTTCCCAAGGATATCCTACTGATGTGCACAGATGTTTTCTAGTGTAATTAGGGTTATGCAAATGTTTCTGAGACTAGGTTTAGGATTCTAACTTAGAACTAGTTGTGTGACAAAAGAAAGTAGATGTCTGTGTTTAAATGACCCTACTAATGTAATGTCAGTACAAAAATCATTTAATACTGGTCTGGCAAAGTGAAGTTAATTAATGTTAAATTGTTATGTTTAATGTTAATTAGTAGATTAATTTCATTTTCTCTGCCAGCATCTTTTTCAGTGGTGTTGTCACAGGATTGTGACTGCAACAATACAATATCTTTGTTATGCAAATACAAATTCATACCTTGCTTATCTCCACTGCCAATGTGGTATAAATAAGAATCACATATTACTGTCTGGTATGTATTCAGCTTCTCTATGACTCTAATATTATGTTCTCCCCCTTGAACTTACTTCATGACTTGTTTGTTTAGGTACAATAAATGATCTCAGATGTTTATAAATACCTTAAGTGTGGGAGACAGAGGGATATGGCCAACTTCTCATCAGCGGTCTGTGGGTACAGGACAAGGGGCAATGGCCACAAAAGGGAGCACAGGAAGTTCCACACCAACATGCGAAAGAACTTCTTCACGGTGAGGGTGACGGAGCACTGGAACAGGCTGCCCAGGGAGGTTGTGGAGTCTCCTTCTCTGGAGATATTCAAGACCTGTCTGGATGCCTACCTGGGCAGCCTGCTCTAAGGAACCTGCTTTGGCGGGGGCTGGACCTGATGATCTCTGGAGGTCCCTTCCAACCCCTACAATTCTGTGATTCTGTTACGCTTTGCCTCAAGATAAGAGCATTAACAATCAGCTTCAAAGTCAAAAAGTTACTTCAGCTTTCAGACCTTGAAATAAGCTGCTTAGCATGTTATTTCTATGCATGGTTCTAATTATTGCTAGTAAATGAGTATTAAAATATATAATAGCCCAGAATTGATATACTAATACAAATAAAAGCCTGGCCCTTACTGTGATGCAGTGTGTGTTTTGAATTATAGACTGGTTGATCTTTGTGATTAAGAACCAGAGGACAGTTTGCTACATCAGCACTTGGTCCCTGGGATAGCAGTAAGATGGCTGAGTAGAAGAGCAGAAATTCTCCACACCTGGTGAAACTTCTCACTTCAGAAACCAAAGCAAGAAAGAACTTACCATCAAACATCTGGAAAACAGGCAATGTGGGATTTCATATTGCTTTGCTTACAGCTGCAACAGTGGTCCTATAGCACATCTTCTTGTTTTTGCTATCTTAAAAGAAATAAATCTCCTTCCCTTCTAACTGCCTTTCAAAGGAAAGGGCACAGGATTTTGCTTCTACCAGATTTAGTCATATAGACATTGAGGGACACAGCAAACTGGTGACACTTGTCAATAACATAATATTGAAAATGCCTTCTGTGTGGATTGTTGGATTGAGGATGCATAAATGAAATATCTTAAACCTTTTGTGCAGCTGGACAAGGTCTTTTGATCAAAGTCTATTCGGTAATTGTACCCTAGAGAAAGACTTCCTCCTTCTGCTTGTTCCCTTTTCCACATAGTGAAAATTTAAACAGAGATAGTGATATAAAGCAGTTGCTCGATCAAAACAGGCACATGCGGATTGCGCAACTTCTGATGACAGAGGAGGCAGTGTCTGTACCCTCAAGCTGTCAGTTAAGGAGCAACCCTGGAAGCTACTATTTGTTACATCCTTAAATTTTCTTCAGGTTGCTGTGTGCTGCCAAGTCACTGCAAAGAGGCTGGAAAACTACATCTGAGAAGTCCTCTCTGATGAAGTGAGGAACCGAGGACAGATGGAGAAGTTATAAATATAAACTAAAACCTATCCTCTGCTCCATCATGAGTGTGAGGCTACGAAGTGTGAGACTGTTCTCTGAGAGCAACTGAGTGTAGTTGGCTTCTGAATGCTTTGAAAGTCGAAAATTTCAATTGGGAACATTCAACACATGTCACAGTTCTTACAGAGTTCTGAGTAAGAAAACTGAGTACTTACAGGAATACTATAGCATGAGCCATCTGAATTGAAGATTTCCTTCCCCTAAGTGAAGAAAGAAAACCTTTTTTTTTTTTTTTTTCCATTTTTTTTATTTCTCGCCACATGTCTGTGAAGTTTTACAGACAAGACATTCCAGCTCTAGGAACAGAAATGGCTTCACCTCTGTCATTCACTATAGTTTAATTGGGCACCTGCCATGGACCCCTCTCCAGTGAGTTAAATCTGATTTTTCAGCTGAGTTCCTAAATTCCAACCACACACACACTTTGGCAAGGCAGATGAGAATAAGAATTTTCTATTATTTCGTCTTCAGCAGTGTCGCTTTCATGCAGTAAGAGAAGATAACATTGCCAAGAGCTAAAAGCAAAACAAATGCTTCTTTCAGAGAACACTGAAAAATTATTTTGATTTTTCTACTGGACAACCGGTTATAATTTCCTATGCCTGTGGAACAAATGAAGAAATAAAAATTATTTAAATCTGTTTGCCATTTACATCATCTGTTTATCTAGTTCGTAACAGCCCTATGCATTTTTAGGGAATCCTGAGTTTTTCATTCATACAGTTATTCTTTTTCCTTTTACCATTTTTCTGCCTTGCTGTGTTCTCTAATGAGTCTCTCTAAGAAATGGCTGTTACTGCTGTTAGGTAATGGAAAAACTTTTTTGCTCTTGAGCACAGTTGCTTCTGCTTCCTATTACCATTTTTCCTTTTCCAGGCAATGAACACCACATGAGTTTCATTTTCTAATCCAGAAAAAGATGCTGCAGCCAAATTAGCCTGGATTAGAGACACTGAGAAGATTTCCTTTTTCATCACAGTCTCTACACATACTAGGGAAACAGACTTTACTTAACATTGAGAACAGAAGAGTTAATTGCATAACTGTATAACAGGTCTAAGTAGTCTTACCCATGCAACTACAGAAACAGAAATACATTCTTAAAGCTTAGACATATGCTTTCTATTTAGTACTGATTCACTTGAAAAGAAATCCCTCCTATCTTATTTGCATATATTTAGATGTTCTATTTGTTTAAAAATGATGCCCAGCACTTCCTGTTTTAGTTCATAACACTAAAAAAATAAGAAGTGCCCAGTCACCAAAACAAATTGCTAGAATTATTCATGTGTTAAATAATATCAATGATGATTAATATTTTTTTCACAGAGTCAAAATTCATATAAGGTTGCCAAAGTAAATGGCTTCATTTTCAAAGTTTCTCAGTTCAGTTTTCTTCAGAAGGACCTGAAGTTGTTAAGAAAATTCCGACAACAGCTAATTTTGGCCCCTAACTTCACATACATTAGCTGAAACCCAGTCTACTAAAGGAATGACCCAGATGAGTTCCCTATGTTCCATCAGTCCTCTTGGAAATTCCTATGACTGCAAACTAAGAAAATTGCATTAGCTTCACAGCACTGCCTGTAGGCAGCGTTAACAGTGTTTCTTTTGGATTCAAGTGACCTGACATTCAAAACTGCCAATGATGTACACATCCATTCAAAATCACTATGATTAGCAGGACTTATGCCTTACAGAAATTCAAACCAAAATTAAATGTGTAACTATATAAACTCTGGAATCTGCCTGCAACCTAGTTATCAGTAACCAAATGTATTTCATATCCACATTCATGCTTATATAGTCACATCATGACTTTTCCTGTCTATGAAGACCAGAAGAACAGGAATTTTGGTAATTTATGTCCTGGTATTTTTTGTTTTCCTTCAGTTGCAATATTTATAGCATTCAGAACAATGTTGTCATTATTTTATTTATTATTTTACATTAACATTTAACTGTTGTTATCACTACGAACTGCAAATAAATCATCACCTACATAGTGATCCTTGCAGAATATAATTAAAAGTACTAATTGTGACAAAGAGTAGCTTGAAATTCTTGAGGTGATACAACAGACCTAAGTAAACTGAGATTACGGTGGATAAACCATATTTCTGGTGTAGATAAGAAATATGCAAAGCAGTAATCCTGTTTTCTGAAATGTCTGTTTTTCTGCAGTTGCAGAACATTCTTGCTAGCTTGCTGAGATTAAACAGAAATACTTAATGAGCAAATCTTAAAAGAAATACAACCTATGCATTCAAAATGCAAGAACCACTCTCCTCCTTTTTAAACCAAGATCTCATTTTTTCTTGTTTCCTGTTTTTAATAGGAACAAGTTACTTCACAAGCACAATTCACCACTTTCAGTGCATAACAATGTCAGTATGTGAACAGGCTTGATAAATCCAAGTGGTTCTCTTTGATTTGAGTGTGGTGGGAATTTCTGAGATTTTCTGTATTATGTAGCATGCAAATCCTGTATTTTGTGCTGCAAAGTCTTATAGCCCAGGAACGGCTTTCTGCAGCATTTTGGAAAAGTACTAATAGTATCCAAGTTGATATTTAAAACAGAGTTAAGAGATAATAAAACTAGTAATTGTCACACTTACATAGAGCTGTCAAACACAAACAGTGATCGCTGTGGTATTTGTATCAGTAGTTCTTCTTGGAAGCATTTAAACTTGGCATTGCTATCATTACCAAATGTGTTTATGTCAACTACTGCAATAGTTTTTCAGAAGCCATACATTACTTCATTTAATTATTAACAAATTGGCATACTTAATTAATAGGTCCTACTAATAATATACCATCTCAGGTATGTGAATGATATCCAGTTACTAGCAGTGATGCAGTTCAATGAATGGTGGCAAACACTAAAAACTTTTTAATTCCAAAAGGCACACTAGCATTCCTAGAAAAGGAGGTGCCTTCAGTATTGAAACAAAGTAAGAGTGCACTGTGTTGAGATAAAATAGTGAAATCATGTTAACTTTAGGCAAGTAACTCTGAACTTACATAGTGTAACAGAAAAAAACATTTGAGCAGTCTTTCCAGTTCATTCTCAGAAATTAGTATTTAATTTTGAACAAGCTAAACTACAGAATTATTCTAGATCTGCTTATCACATCTCTTCTACTGTTTAGTGTACCAAAATTACTTGGAAATCAGACTGGCCTTTTCCCTTTAGAAGATGATGACTTTATATCCAAGTCCTCGCAATGATAAACTGTCACATTTGTCTTCTCATGCATGCATTTACTCCAGTAGGCCTGTGACCAGTAACATTTTCGGACACCCAAATGGACTGCACACTCTCTGTGCAGAGAGAACACACTCTGTGCTTTCAAGTTATTATGAAAAGCACAGTAATTCCAAGCAGTGCCAAAGCTTGGTATTCTTGGAGGGCTGGCTATGTGTTGACATTTATAAATGTAGTAACAAATTAGCAATAGTCAGTAATTTGCAAAGAACAAAATGAAATCAAGTGATTCCGCAAGCCACCTAGGCTGTAATTGATCATCAGTCTGTCTTTACGAAGTAGCAAAGATCATCAGTGATCTCGTGCATCATGTACCACAGAGCCACCCTGTGTGTGGAAGGCACCTTAAAGGCACCACTTGCCATATGGAACAATGTGCAAAGGAAAACGCCTTGAATCTCTTCTTCCAAAGAATCCATGCTGGCACCAACCCCATGTCAGCCTGCCAGGCTCAGCTCCCCCTAGCATGCCTGTTACACTGTAGTCTTCTATTGCACTTAGGAGCTCCAGAAATAATGCAAACTACTTACAGCTGCTTCGATGGGGCATCCTACTGAACATTTGTGCCAACATATTTGACTACAAATGCAGAACTTTTACACCATCAGTAACTTTTCTTGTATTTTCTGCCTTGAGAGAGCTTAATAGGTGACCCAGCACGTTTTCCACCTTAATTTCTCTATTTGTACCTCTCACTGGATATAGTAGGATCAAAACTAAACTTCTATGGACTAAGTCCACCTTGAATATTTCTAATCCCAAACAGCACTATAAGGTCTCTGTCTTTTCTCTCTGTAAGGGTCACTGCAGAGAGGAGTTTTCTAAAATGTCTGGATCTAAGTTTCAGTGACAAAGGTAATGTATTTACAGGCTTAAGAGCCAGTGGTTTCTGATAAGTAACAGCCCATCCAATTCTTTAACTTGCTTAAAAGCACTTAGTGTTTTCTCCAGTCAGAACTTGTACAAAAATTTCATTCTGTCCCAGCGTTCTTAAAAGCAAAGTTCATTATAAGCCTCAGAGATTTTCTGCCAAAGGTGGATGTGAGCCACACACATCCATCCTTATTCTCACCTGTTCTCAGTTTAGAAAATTTCAAGGTTTTTGGCAGATGAGACTGTTAACTTTTCTTTGTCCTCCGCTATCAATTATCAAGCTAATAGTTCACACAGAAAGATATCTAACCTTCAGGTTTTGAGTGCCCAGGTCTGGAGCTGGACTCCCAGTGCATTGATTTATTTCTCTGTTACAGATCAGACACTGCTGGTGTCATTTATTAATGAAGTCCGTATGAATAATAGCTGCTTTCCTCACCTTTTTTTAAATTGCAGACCTGACCCAGAACATCTCTTATATTTATCCTAAGAATTGAGAACTTTTTTACTGAAAAAAAAGTAATGAAAAAGAGAGCGTTGGAGGCAATGCACCCTTACACAACATTTTCTTCTATTACCATACTTGAATCTAAGCTCAGCTCTAGGTCTGGTCATGTCAATTAGGCAAGCAATACGAAACTATGTTTTATTTTGAAACAAACATTGTTCTCCAGTCTTTTACTTTGCACTGATTCCATGTTCCTCTTGCCTCGCCTACTTCACAGCAAAATTTATTCTGCTTCTCATGAACTGTGATGTTCTTTGTCATCTCATGGGATTCAGCTGAACCATAAGAACTGTTACATCAACAGAACTGCTAATAAATCAGGGAACCTGTACATCAAATGAACCACAAATCATCTCAGTAATGCTAAAGAGATACAACAGTGGTATGACATTACCAACAATGTCCCAAGCTTTCTTCACTTAAATACAGACTAATTCGGGCTGAGTTTATGAATAGCTACATCTCCCACTTCCTACTGTGAGAAACTAAGTTGTGTTTTTGCAGTAGAAAACTAACCTTCTGTATTCAAAGGTACTTGTTCTTCAAAGAGAAATGCTAAGTAGATAAGTGGACAGTAAAAGGCCTCACTGTTCCAAAATAAGATAGAAGACTGAGAAAAGCAGGATGATTAGTTAGAGAACAGTAAAAAAACAAAGGTTGCAAGTTCTCTAAACAAACGAAAGGAGAAAAAAAAAGGAAAAAGGAGAAATTAAAGGGCTGATCGAAAAATTGTACATATATGGTATAGAGGAACGTCGAGTAGCTTGTGAACCTGTAGTACTCAGCCAATGGGGGAACAGGGGAGGTGATCAGGCATCGGGTAATAGGAAATAAAAGGTTATGAGTTGTTTACTATAACGTGCTCCTAATTGGCAGAATGCCCGCCATTGCAATCGCAAATAAAATAGCTTCACAGAAAGAAAAGAAGAAACCAAAGAAAATTATTGAGATTTTTCTCACACTACCATCAACAATTAGGTAACAGGTAACTTTTTTTAAAAAAAAGTTCTAAGATAAGACAAAACCATTAAACCTTTAACAAATCATCTTCATTAAAAGATACACATCTAATAACCTCCATTCTCTTTATCTACACGAAAAGTAACATGCTTACTGCCTTGTATCAGCAGCACTGCCAGCAGCATCTGTGAGCCACACAGCTTAAATCACTGGGTTTGCCACCACAGGTCATTCATGCAACCTTCCGATAATTTGCTTATATATATACTAATATATACACTGAGGAGGAAGTCCTTCCAAGAACAAAAGTACCAGCAAGAAGGTGCTTGATATTAGGTTTAATTTAAACAACAAACAAGATTCAGTTCACCATCTATTCATAATTTAGGGATTTGAGAGCACCATCATATGAAAAAAGAAAGTGTACGGCTGCTGGAAGGAGGGTCAGGCGACGAGGAAGGAATACAGGGATGCCGTTCATCTTTGTAGGGAGAAAAATTGGTCCCTTCCAACTTGGGATATTCTATGATTCTATTATTCTATTTTTCTATTATTATATGTTATGAGTAGTGCAAAACATCTACTGACTCTCCTTAATTTCAGTGCATTGCACAGTACTACAAGCTCCATCAGTGATGCCAAACACTATTCATACTGACATTTAAAATATAGTGTCACCATGTCATATCCCTTTACATGTTTAATTTAAGCCAGAAGAGCCTCCTGCAGAATGTCTTGCACAGTATTAGTCTCTAATACAAACTTTTCACTGAGAGATTTTTTGAATCAGTATGAAACTACACTTCATGTAATAATCTATGGCTGCACTTATTATGAAGAAAAGTATCATACAATCATGATATTTAGAAACCATCACAATATAATTCAATTAGAATTTAAAAACAGAAAATGCTAGTGCTTTTTACTAAGCAACCAAGATGCAGATTCTACTATTGGAAAATCTTCCAGAGCTCGGTATCTGGGTCATACAGATGCCAAGTTAGCCTTCTAAGTTGCAACACCGACAGAAAGCAGTTGAAATGGATGCATATTTACAATTCTCACCATAGTGAATAAGAACAGGCACTGCAAATTTTGTTTAAGCAGCTGTATATGGGGCTGCAGTGCTACAGTGATAGCTATTTTTCTTTTTCTAAAGTTTAAGTAACGCTCTGAAAAGACTAGCTAGGTAAGAATTTTGAATGCACTTTTAAAATGCATAAGGCAATATAATGGTTGACAGCTACTTTGACAGCACAGAGACCAAAATGTTACTGAACAGCTAGAGATATCAAACATTGAGACAGCAGATTGTAACTCCACTAGTCATCTGATCTAAGATCTTTCAAGAGGGACTATAATTTTATTGTCACTGGCAATTGTGGCATGAAATGGATCTTTAGAGTCAAGTGGCTTTCTCATCTATTTCCTACCATAGTAAGAATTTACTTCAAGTGATGATAATCATCAGGTGACGACCAAGACAGAAATTTAATTTTTAAGTCTGTGAATACTGAGGTTCAAACCAAAGATCTAATAAAAAAATGCCTCAAGCCTTCTCATCACAGAGACTGACTGCAGATACATTTGTTCATCTGTGTTTATTAAATAAAATTCCTTCATTAGTTGCAATGATTACAAATACTGGATA
This sequence comes from Stictonetta naevosa, assembly GCA_011074415.1. NCBI lineage: Eukaryota > Metazoa > Chordata > Aves > Anseriformes > Anatidae > Stictonetta > Stictonetta naevosa. The sequence continues at coordinate 62,484,001 of CM021701.1, read as the reverse complement.
CCAATTTAGGGCCTAGAGTATCCTGCTCTTGGACTAATCCCTTCATGTCTTGGGCAGAGTGACCACGAAATGGTGGAGTTCTCTATTCTTGGCAAGGCCAGGAAGGGGACCAGTAAAACCGCTGTATTGGACTTTCGGAGGGCTGACTTTGTGCTGCTGAGGACACTGGTTGGTAGAGTCCCTTGGGAGGCGGTTCTGAAGGGCAGAGGAGTCCAGGAAGGCTGGGCGCTCTTCAAGAGGGAAATCTTAATGGCGCAGGAACGGTCTGTCCCCACGTGCCCAAAGACGAGCTGGCGGGGAAGAAGACCAGCCTGGCTGAACAGAGAATTGTGGCTTGAGCTTAGGAGAAAAAAGAGGGTTTATAATCTTTGGAAAAGTGGGCAGGCCACTAGGGAGGACTATAACGATGTTGCGAGGCTGTGCAGGGACAAAATTAGAAAAGCCAAAGCTCATCTGGAGCTCAATCTGGCTACTGCCGTTAAAGATAACAAAAAATGTTTTTATAAATACATCAACACAAAAAGGAGGACTATGGAGAATCTCCATCCTTTACCAGATGCGGGGGGAAACTTGGTTACAAGAGATGAGGAAAAGGTGGAGGTGCTTAATGCCTTCTTCGCCTCAGTCTTTAGCGGCAATACCGGTTGTTCTCTGGATACCCAGTACCCTGAACTGGTGGAAGGGGATGGGGAGAAGGATGTGGCCCTCACTATCCACGAAGAAATGGTTGGTGATCTGGTACGGCACTTGGATGTGCACAAGTCGATGGGGCCGGATGGGATCCACCCACGGGTACTGAGAGAACTGGCAGAGGAGCTGGCCAAGCCGCTTACCATCATTTATCAACAGTCCTGGCTATTGGGGGAGACCCCAGTTGACTGGCGGCTAGCAAACGTGATGCCCATCTACAAGAAGGGCCGGAGGACTGACCCGGGAAACTACAGGCCTGTCAGTTTGACCTCAGTGCCAGGGAAGCTCATGGAGCAGATTATCTTGAGAGTCATCACGCAGCACTTGCAGGGCAAGCAGGCGATCAGGCCCAGTCAGCATGGGTTTATGAAAGGCAGGTCCTGCTTGACGAACCTGATCTCCTTCTATGACAAAGTGACGTGCTGGGTGGATGAGGGAAAGGCTGTGGATGTGGTCTACCTTGACTTCAGCAAGGCTTTTGACACCGTTTCCCACAGCATTCTCCTCAAGAAACTGGCTGCTCTTGGCTTGGACTGGAGCACGCTTCGTTGGATTAGAAACTGGCTGGATAGCCGGGCCAAAAGAGTCGTGGTGAATGGAGTTAAATCCAGTTGGAGGCCGGTCACTAGTGGCGTTCCCCAGGGCTTGGTGCTGGGGCCGGTCCTCTTCAATATCTTCATCAATGATCTGGACGAGGGCATTGAGTGCACCCTCAGTAAGTTTGCAGATGACACCAAGTTAGGTGCGTGTGTCGATCTGCTCGAGGGTAGGAAGGCTCTGCAGGAGGATCTGGATAGGCTGCACCGTTGGGCTGAGGTCAACTGCATGAAGTTCAACAAGGCCAAGTGCCGGGTCCTGCACGTGGGGCGCAATAACCCCAAGCAGAGCTACAGACTGGGAGATGTGTGGTTGGAGAGCTGCCTGGCAGAGAAGGACCTGGGAGTGATGGTTGATAGTCGGCTGAATATGAGCCAGCAGTGTGCTCAGGTGGCCAAGAAGACCAACAGCATCCTGCCCTGTATAAGAAACAGTGTGACCAGCAGGGCTAGGGAGGTGATCGTCCCCCTGTACTCGGCTCTGGTGAGGCCGCACCTCAAGTACTGTGTTCAGTTTTGGGCCCCTCGCTACAAGAAGGACATGGAGGTGCTTGAGTGAGTCCAGAGAAGGGCAATGAAGCTGGTGAGGGGTCTGGAGAACAAGTCCTACGAGGAGCGGCTGAGGGAGCTGAGGTTGTTCAGCCTGGAGAAAAGGAGGCTCAGGGGCGACCTTATCGCTCTCTACAGGTACCATAAAGGAGGCTGTAGCGAGGTGGGGGTTGGTCTGTTCTCCCACGTGCCTGGTGACAGGACGAGGGGGAATGGGCTAAAGTTGCGCCAGGGGAGGTTTAGGTTGGATCTTAGGAAGAACTTCTTTACCGAAAGGGTTGTTAGACATTGGAACGGGCTGCCCAGGGAAGTGGTGGAGTCACCATCCCTGGAGGTCTTTAAAAGACGTTTAGATGTAGAGCTTAGGGATATGGTTTAGTGGGGACTGTTGGACTCGATGATCTTGAGGTCTCTTCCAACCTAGAAATTCTGTGAAATTCTGTGATTCTGTGATTATTATGACAAACAAATTGAGAAGTATCACTGTGAACATGATGGTGTTGGTAGAGAGCCATTAAAAAAGGGCAATCTGTACCTCCACACAGTACAAAAAACGGACAAATCCGTGTGATGAAAGGTGGTGTTACACACAGTCCACGATACACAATTCTACTTTGCAAAACTAATGTCCTATGTCAATAAGCATTTTCCTTTTGCTTAGTATCTACATGAAATCTCAAATTACTGATGTCATTCATAGATCTCAAGTTTTATACTATAGGCATACAGGAATACTTCTCATCAGGTAAGTTCTGAGAACCTGGCCATAAACTTAAGGCAACCTGGCCTCTTCTGCAGCTTTACCAACAACTGCATTCATACAAAAACGGGCATTTTCTGTTGCACAGTTTTTTTCAGTGGATCAATGATTTCTGAAATAACTTTTTAAATTCTTCTTGACATTAAAAATGAAAGCATCCTACTCAGCATTTTGACAAATCTTCTTCCATCAAACTAACATGGCATACAGTGAAAAGTAGTACCAGTCCATTCAACCAGCGTGAAAATGTACTCAAACTTTATAGAAGCTTTTGATGGTGGAACTTTACATTTTGTTATGCCAAGAGTATTTGAGCTTTTATACTAAATATTTGATCACATAAGACATAAGATGATTAAAGCACTTCACTGGAAGAGTATTTTAGAAAAAGCTTTTCATCCATTAAACATTTATGACTGTTCATTTATGACTTTGTTCCTTCCGGAATTCCTTACACCCAGAGTACTTTCTCAATAATTTATTTCCATTTGTTTTTCTGTTGAAGAGAGGACAAGATCTTGACAGAAAATAAGGTTCTCAGGTATCCCATCAGAATGGTCTATTCCAAGTATGGTAAACACTATTTGTTCCCTGGTCTGATCCTGTTGAGAGTTTCATTACTAAGTAATTCCTCCTTTCACTCTTACTGTATACAGAAGATGTTTTGGACTTTGTCAGTTAATAAACAGGATGTTCAAACAAGATGGAGTAGTTTGGTGACTGCAGGTCCTAAGGAACCTTTTGTGCAATATCACTTTTCTTGGGTTGATCTGGAAGCAGATGAGGTGCACAGGACCTTTATCAGACTGAAAGCTAGGGAGTGAGTAGTTCTGGGCCACTTGAGACTGTGGAACAGACACTCAGATCTTTAGGTCTCCTCTGCACCTTCTTCCTGTGGTCAGGTAACAGACTTTTAAGTCATTTTGGACTGTATGTTTGTATTCCTGAGCTAACACAAAAAATCAAGAAGTAATGATTTCAACTTGCACTTGGGACATCCAGATAAGCAAAGTTAATCCTTTTTCCCACCTCTCTTCCACTCTTGGTTCATTAGGCTGCTGTTACTAATGTTTAAAACCCCAATATCCACTTCCAATTCTGTTGCCTTTTTTTAGATTAAATTATTTACAGATCCTCTTCACCAAGAGAAGTCCTACCATTCTCTTGTTTCATCCGTTTCAATAGCTGTGCACTGTAAACAATGACCAAGATTCATGCTTTGTTATTTTAGTGGAAAGGAATAAAAACCATGGTAGTCCCATAGTCTTCCACTGGACAACTGGAGAAGTATGGGACTAATTATTGGAAGAATGTTAAAAATTAACAAAAGGAAATATTTAGAAATTAGTTTGTGTATATAAAAAGGTGATCACAAGAATATACATTAAATGTATGCCTTAAAAAAAATCTTTATCAACAATTAAAGTTTTTGCAGTGTGAATAACATCCACAAGAAAATAGTTTACTAATTAATGTAAATCCATTGGAATCCATTCATGTAGGCTGAACTGTTCAGTGATCCAACATACTTGGAGTTTAATCACCCATATAAACTAAAAATGAGAAGCATTCACTTACTTGTCCTTCATCTACTTTTTGTGTAATGACACCATCAGTTGACACATTTTTGACATCTCAGCTGTGTCTGGAGCTTGGAGTCCAGCAATAAGAAAGATGTCACTCCTCAGAGTAGTCTGCCGCTTGGACTACAGCCTCTTGTTGTGACCCCTCACCTTCATGTGGTCCTACAGGGCAGAGAAGATGTGAGACACCCTCTGGTGACTCAGTGCACTATGCTTAAACTGTAAAAAGTTGAAATCAGTCTTCAATGTGTGAAAATTGTTTTTATCATCAAAAACAAGGTAAAGGAAGACCTACCAAATAACAGATTCTAGTCACATCTCACGAAGTGTTTCTGAGTAAGGAAGGGCCTCAGAGAAAGTCTTTTATTTAGCTCTTGTACTGGTGGCTCAAAGGGATGAGGGAAGATTCAATCTAAGCCTGCCCTAAAACTGTCTCCCTGATTCCCTCAGGTCTACATCTTGTTAGATACTTGCACAGTTCACAGCCTGGCACTGTGCCACAGCACTTCTCACAGAACAGCAATACCTCCAATGTCCATAAAATGTCCTACAAAGGTCAAGAAACTGCCAAGCCCTGTATACAATTACTCATTTATCCTTATAAACACAATTTCCTGTTAATAGATCAAGGTAGTTTTGTAGACATATTCATGCAGCTCTATCTTAAGCATGCCTGATCTCAGGTTTTCTCCCTCACACACTTTAACTTATTCCAAATGTTCTAACATACAGACTGTGACATCAGGGCATGATGAGAAAGCAAAGAAAAGAGACTACAGCTATACTGTAGGTAACTGTGTAGAGTAACAATAGTCAGAAGCTTAAAAACCCTTCAGTAAGAGTATTAAATGATTATTCTGAAGATGTAAATAACATTAAGTCAAGACATGTACTAACACAAATCCATGTGCAAAGCTTAGTAATTAACAATACTTACTCTTCCTTGCAGAAGGCATCTCTTGTGAGTCAGATGTATTTGCAAGCACTGGGAAAAAAAGGGGGGGGGGATGAGAAATAGCACACCTGCTTACTTTGTGTGATCTCTCCCAAAAGGACTACCACCTATTAATGGCTCATTTTTTTCTTCCATCACCAATTATTTAGAAATTTCAAAACTGTTAGTGAATGACAGTTTGAAAAATATTACTTTATTTCAACCTTTTCAATGAAAACTAACCTTTCAGCAAGTGATCTGCTTATTTGATTGTGATCCAGTTAGCTGTTAAACTGCATATTCTAGATGTAATGTATTACAACTGGATACTTAGTAAATTTCTTGTGTCCTTTTTCTATATAGGCCAGGTTTCAAGGACAGCTTATCTACCTCATGATTAAAATATGCTACACCTAACTAAATTGAATCCTATGACAGACTGCAGAAAACAAGGACACACAAATCAGAGGATCCTTGCGACAGCAAGTTTGAGGGACATAAACTTGAACTGAAAGGGAGTATTCCCACAGGGATTGTCTTATTAATCTGTTACTTACCAAATTTGAAATTTAATATTTCAAGGCACTTTTACAAAATGTAGTATTCAGATATACCAGTAGGGAAACAAACAAACAAACAAAAACCTGCTTGTTTTGTTTTGCTAAAAAAAAAAAAGATCACAGAGACAATTCTGATAATGAGTCAGTTAACTCTCAAAGTGCTCATTCGGTTGCCTTTAAGCAGAGTGTTTCCCCTTCCTATTCAGTTACTTTAGTTACTCAGAGGTAGAGCTCACTTCTCTGGATACAGACTGCTGTCTGAATAGGGGCTACCACCATCTTCTTGCAAGTGCTGCCAGATCAGCCTTAGTAAAAAACTGTAGAAACATGCTATAAATTATTTTCCCTTACATTAACAGTTTGTGACAACAACAAATGGTTTGTTTGTATCTTCCTTTACAAATGGGATAATCACACAGAAAGAAAACAGGAATTGCCTTTTTCTTACAGAAAATCTTTAACAGCTGGGAAAGTTAGCCATTTATCCCAGCATTGTGCCTTAACAACATCACTACCTTTATTCAGTGGCAAATATGGTTTATGTTAGAAGTAAAGCTTGGTTCTACAGTAGAGAAATATATAGAAAAGTGGAAAACTTGTAAAGGTGAATGATTCTCTCCTTATTTTCATCAATCAGAACAAATCCATACCCCTATTTTGTTAAACTATCACCTATCCATTATCATTTTAATAGCATCTTTGAAGACGCTGTTCTATTCTCAAACAGATTCATTCCTTTCCTTTACTGTACATTCAACAAACTTTCCTTTACTTATTATCTAAGTCAAGATTTCAAATCAGATCACAACTCAGTAAGATAATTAAAACCTATCTTTCACAGCAGAAGATTTCTGCAAGATAAGCATGATAAAAACAAAAAATATATTCAGGCAGTAGATGGTTTGGATTTTTTTTTATCTAAATACCTTTCAACTTAAGAAAAAGATGTTCTAACGTGTGGCAAAGATATACATTTTACCCCTTCACAATGTTTCACATACATGCTCTTCTGCACACAGAAATACTGAAAGTTTCCTGTGCATAATTTTAAAATATAAAATATTTATAAAGAAATACATTCAACAGAAATGCCTCTGTGTTATGGAAAGAATTTGAAGTGCAGTTGAGGAATACAGACTCAGGTGCTCCTGCAAATTCTCACTGTACATATACATGACAAGTGTCAAGTGGAAGTCTACTCACTATCATATGTGTAACATGTAACACAAAGATAGGCCCAATGACTCAGGTGAAACTAAGAAAATGAACAAAGTAAGGCTTCAGTAAGGCAAAACACACACAAGGATACACCACCTCGGTAAACATCTAAACAAAACACAAAAACTCTGCCAGGACAAGCAGGAAAAGACAGGAGGGAAAATCTCTACAGTAAATTCAAAACAAGTCTGTAGGTGCAGATTTCACATAATTTTCTGGGACCAACTCATTACAAACAATTCAGTCATGCAATTCAGATTTGGATTTCATTGTGTGAGCTCAAATAGAGTGTTCAGGCCTTTTCCAGTGATATTCCAGAACCTTTGCAAAATATCATAGCTAACTGAAACAACAAGTCATAAAGCACGCATATAACTTTTAGGATAATAACAAGATAGAATTAGTTTGCCAGCCAAGTGGCTACCAAAGACGACTCTTCAACAATGTATAGGATTTGGCAGCTCATCCAATACTCATCACAATTTGAATCCATCACAGCCAGCCACAAAAGCTACTTCACATACAGCTACATGAAAGTGCAAAGTGAAGTGAGAACAAACATAGGTTTCTGCTCCTCTGTCTGGCCAAAGTACCTAAACAGAGACAAAATGACTTCACAGGCTACCATTCAGATTGTTAGTGACACTGGACAGCTCATGCAACTAACTTAGAGGGGGAAGGCCCTACACAAAAGGAGGTCAGTAGTAGCAATGAAAAGACGCTTTGCCTCAGCCATACCTACCACTGAACAGCTACTTCCTCTACCCTGCTCTGCTGGTTGTGTACACATGGAGTTGTTTTTTCTCAATTTTGTAGAATATGGCTGCTTTGACATTTCAGTCCCATCTGCTTCAAGGGCAGCAAACGCAGGTTGATGATGTGTGCTTTGGAAAAGCTAAATTCTATATGAGACGACCAATACAGAAATCATATACAGGGTTGGACCTTCTCATCTCATGTAGATGGTTGTGAAAAACAGTTATTGATGTGATGCAAACAATTATTCAAACTGTTTGAGTTACTTGTTGGTTGAGAAGGTTAATTCAGCTTAAACACTTCTCTAAGCATAACCTGAGCCTAAACAGTACAATAATGTAAATTAAAAACAACACAGTAGCAACATTTCAGGAAACACTGTTTTATTCCCAGGTCACAATAGCAAAAGCTTCCCATTATTTGGAACAAGTAAACAAATGAACATCAGTGGATCTTAATCTGTTTTAATTCTCACCATGTTAAATTTGATGACTCAGCAAAGTTTAACACTTTAAATGCTTCTATATGAATGTAATACAGATGACAGTTCAGTAAACTCACTCCACTACAAAAAACTTAAAAACTCAATGCATCAACAATACTCTTGTTTCTGATCCAAGATTTAGTGCTCCATTGCTGAGGAAAATGGTATTTGGTTATACCAAGGGCACAACTTACGATACCAGGACTGTGAGAACACAAGGAAAATCCTCCCCAACATTCCAGCTGGCCCTCTGACTGCAGCGGCCAAACTCCGTGGAAGACATCATGAAAATATCTGGGTAAAATTCATCAAGGCTACCTCAATAGGAATACATCAGCAAATCTCAGAATACTTTATAAGACAGTTATCATTCATGCTTCCAGCGAGAGAAACAGCCCTAAGAGCTAGTTTCCAAGTAGTAAGAATCATTGCAGCAAGTCAAAGGAAAAAGTCAAAATCAAACTTGCATCCTCTTCAATTGTGCTTACAGTACTTGTCCAAGACTCTACACAGCCCTAACACAGAGCTCGTTGAAATAAATTGCAAAATCTCACAGTGAGATTCTTTGCAGTAAATCTTACACACATATCCTGAAAAAGCACTCCTTGAATCAAGCACCAAACAAGAATAGAGCTAATGCTAGAAATAAAGCTCTCTATTCTGACAGAGAATCCCAAAATTCATTTGATGACTGTCAACTACCTATCTAAAAGGTTCATCCCCTGTAAATGCTAAAACTCGAGCATTTGAGAAACACCAGCTATAAGTCTCTTGGATAAAAGTTATTTAGTTAAAGCAAATGTAAACCAGTGTAACATTTCTGATTTTACCACACATCTGTTCACATTTCCACCTGAGTACTGTCTCTGGTCTCTCTGTTGACTTCCATCTTACAAGATTCTGGGCGCATTACCTTCCTGCTGAAGTCTGAGAGTGTTTAGAGAGGGTTTCTCTCCCAAGAACATGTTCTAATATGATTGGCAAAAGCTGTGTATACCCTCTAAATAATAAAGGATGCATGTACACTAGTCTATTAGCATTATTTTCCCAACAATATGCTCTAGTGATTTAATTATAACCATAAAAAAAAAAAAAAGGAACTGGAGATGATAATTCTCATTTCTTAGCTCACTACCTTGCCTTACAATGTTTCCTTCCACATTCAATCAAATAACCTAAATGTTTAACCAAGCAACACCCAGAGCTATGACTTGGAAACTGCTAGCATAAGTGATTTTAGACTATGAATTGCAGCAAATGACTTTAGTCCCTTAAACGCTCTTGTTCAATAAAATGAAATTACAAACAAGTGACACAGAAGTTTCCTTTCTCCTTGTTTTCTATTAGAAAACAACCAGCTTAAAAGAGAAAATATCAATACTACATTATCTGCTTGACAAGAATGCCAGAAAGAACAGATGTGATTCAAGTCCTGAAAATGCCATGACTTGCAGAACACATGCTTCATTCCATTTTGGACTCAGTTATCAGTGACCCTCCATCCATCATCTATCATCGTCATCATTGTTGATGACTGTTTGTGAATGTCACAAATTGTGAATGTACTAACTCATGAATCTGAGGGTACTCAGTCTGGTTGGAATGGAGCTAATTTTCTTCATAGCAGCCCATATGGTGTTGTGTTTTGGATTTGTTACTAAACTAGTGCTGGTAACACACCAGTATTTTGTTTATCTGTAAGCAGTACCTGCACAGCATCAAGGCTTTCTCTTTTTCCCACTCTCCCCCCTCCATGAGTAGGCCAGAGGCAGGCAAGAAGCTGGAAAGGAATAAAACCAGAACAGCTGACCCAAACTGATCGATGGGATACTCTGTGACACACAAGGGCATGCTCAGCAATAAAAACTGAGGAAAGGTGACTTGGGGGAGGCAGACATTGTTCGGAGAGTGGCAAGGCCTGCTAGTCTACTTTGTAGGAGATGGTGAGCCATAGCCTTTGCATCACTGGTTTTGAATTTCTGTATTTCTTCCTATTTTCTTTGTTTATTAAACTGTTTTTATATCAAACCACAAGTTTTCTGTTTTGGGGGGAGGGAGGAGGAGGAGGACAGTGAGTGAGCAGCTGTGGGGTTCTTAGCTGCTGGCTGGGATCAACACACCCCGTGAGATAAAAAAGATTCACATCTCCCAGATGGAGCCTCCCATACCATATCAGTCTCCTGTATCTCCTGCTTTTGCAGGACCCCTTTCTGCCAATGCTTACGCTCTCTCCTCTGAGCAGTTTGGAATACTGAGACATTCTGATACCTAGGAAACAAGTGAGTCTCCAGGAACAGAGAGGTGAGATCGTAAAATAAACAAGATCCAAAGCTCTCTTTAAAGCTTTTAGAGATATTTAAATATATATTTAAAATGACAACTATGGGGAAGCAAGTTGGCATTGTTCCTTCTTGAGTGTGTTAATGTGAGACACACTGAAGGGCACCAGATTGCTTAATGGAACATGAACAAACTACAACCAATTTTCAGGTCTGCAATCCTTTTTCACACTGTCATTCCTCATATGACCACTCTACCCAAAGGAACTGTTCACACAAGGCTTTAAGGAAGATGTCGCAGCGGTGCTAAGAAATAGCATGATTTTCAGTTTAACCTTTTCAGAATGTCTCTGTAGTTTTCCAAGGTGTTAGTCCAAGATTTTCTCTTTCTACTAAGAAAACTATCATTTTGCTGTGTAGTTTTTACTAGCTCAAGCTAGACATACTGCATCATTTCCTGAACCTAAAGACAATTTCAGAAATAATTATTTACTTGTCCATGTTTTTAAATGACCAGAAGTAGTCAAGGATTTCATTATCTAGTTTGTCATTTGGACACTGTAACATTTAACTGCTGAGGAAAGTAATAAGTCAAATCCGCCATCAGAATGCCACAGAAATCAAGGTCTCAAAGCTAGTGACACTAAGCTAGTTAAAATGCTGCTGTTGCTCACCACTGGAAAAGGTATTGCTCAAATTTTTAGTAGATCAGGTTTTTTTTACAGATATTTAAAATCAGTTATTCATATGTTGAAATACAAATTGCAGCATGTAACTGTTGCTGCCAGGCTATAACAATCTTCTCAAAAGCCCGCACTGCAGATTACAAATATTTGTTTTAAAGTTGAAGAACCAGCTCTTCATTAGCAAGGGATTTTGTAATCCGCAGTTCAGCTTTTTCGCTACTGGAATTCCTTAAAAGGTTTGCAAATATTTGTGACTTGTTGATTTTTTACTTATTCAGCACCAAAAAAGCTCTGAATGCTTTGCAGATAAAATAAATACAGGCATTCCCATGTGAGCTTATAACTTAAATGTGGAGTAATAAATGAAAAGATCAAATGATAGATCACAGAAAATATTAATATTCCTATTGCATTAGCACTAAGGTCAAAATAATGGGCCCCACATATTGACTAAAGTGTCTTTGAAGTAGACAATGTATTTTGCAGTACTAGGAAATGTACTATGCAAGACAAGAAGTACCTAAGGGAGTTCAATGATGAGAAGGAGAGAAAGAGACAATAATCACACATCTTGGTTAAACAAATTCAAAATTTGTTCCACATATCTCTTATTTTAGTTCAGGTTACTATTTTTTGAAAAAATGATCAAAAACACCAAATGAAGAAAGCTCTCAAAAATGCTCATAAGCCCAAAATTACATTTTTCATTACATTCTTCTTTTAATTTCCTCTGATTTAAACCAAAAATTTTGAATATAGCTCTAAGGGGAAAAAAAAAAGTCACATGCCCCAAAGTTTATTTATCCTTCTGAAGCAACACCAACCGCACTCTTAGACTTCCTCTTAATTTTTCTGTGAACGTTTTATTGCAAAATTATAGAAAGTGGACAGTTCTTTCCCAAAGCAGATCAGTTATTACTTTTCTCAGAGCAAATCTATGACTTCATCTTCATGCCAGTGGTGCCCTCAACAATGCCACGTTGTCTGTTGCTTTATAGATATCAGGTAAGTTTCACACCTGGATGATTTCATACCTCAGAGAAGCACTCAACTAGGCAACAGATTTCACTTATACTCCCGACTGTCACAGGTGTTCAGGGTGACTAAAAAATATACTGGACCCGACAGTTAACGCCTAACACCCATTGAAAGCAACCCACACAGAACATTCCAGTAATACTAATAGGATTTACTAATCTAAGTAAAATGACGATAATTTTTCTATTTGTGTTTTTTCTAAAACAGCAATACTAATTCTTCCATTTTCTCAATTTCAATTTGATTTATTTATTTACACAATAACCTCTTCTGGGTAAAGACTTTGTGTGTATCAAATCTGTGTGCAGTCACTATATAATTATTCTTGATCCAACTGTGTTCAAGCATGACTGTAAAGCAAATACATAAAAAAGGGAACTATCAGTTTTGCCACCAAAAATAAACAAATAAATAAATCCCACACATCTGTTCACAAATCTTGCAGAAAGGTAGTTTCATTTATAATAAATTAATCCCAGCTACTGAATTCTTTTGGTTCAAATATTTGCTGTAGATTTACTAGTAAAATGCTTAATATATACTGCTGTTAATTGGTTAAATGCAATGATATTGACATCAACAGGTAGCATGCATTAACTACTGTGGCTTTTCAGATTCATATGGGAATGGGAATATTAGCCTTCCAGATTTTTGTGTGTATTCTTCAGGATTTAAACTAATCCTCTTGCTCATCAAAGTATATGGCTGGTTTATCTGTTTACTCCCCTTGAAGTGAATCGGTCAATACTGCAACTGCTAGCAACTCCAAAAGAACTGACAGGTGGTATTCTAAGAAAATCAGAACAAAGATATGCCAACTTCTGTATTCAACTACCACAACATTCAGGACCATCTGTGGGAATATTAACCTCAATAACTTAAGTTACTGCAAAACATGTTTGTTTTGTTTTCCAACTTAATTAAACACAACTGGAGACTTATTATTCCAGATAACATATTGATCAAATCTGTCCAAAATGCTACGACCTCATACGCAATTTACAGATGCTACTACTATCTGCTAAGAACAGTTACAAATGGGACTTCAGTCATCCAGACCAAGGTATACTGGTCATTCAGCAACTGAAATAGCTGAGTGTTTGTTGAAACTCACTGGTAAACTGGTAAACCTAGTAAGCATGGGCCTATACCCTGCTATTCTGGATACTGACAAACAGCATCACAGCCTCTCAGTTCTACAATGTGTTCTCTTTCCAAAGATGTTTTCAGCTGGCTATCACTTCTACTGAAAAATGTAATTAAAAAGTCACTTTGGGAGTAGTTCAAAAATAGCTTGAAGAGACTTGTAAGCTTTTGTTTCACCTTCTTTCAGGTGAAATAATCTGACAAGATCATATTCTTGGTTATCAAAAAATTAAACATCCAATGACTTCTGATAGGTCTATGACTGCAAATGTCATTAACTTCAGCAATTCACATGCATATTGCACTACATTGCAACTCTGCAAAGGAGATTATCATCATTTTCATCTCAAGAACAATTTTGAAGGAGAAGTTCTGTAATTTGAGTGTCAATCTTACACCGACTTTTAATCTTAGCAACCTTCCCTGTACCTCATTTACTCACAATTTCCTTCTAATCTGCTTCTGAACTCACAACTGATTATTAACAAAAAAGACTAGTAGTTTTTTATTTATTTATTTTTATGCTGTTTTTATCACTGTAGGTATAGTTATCAATTAGTAACGCAGAAAGAATAGACTTTTCTTTTTAAGTAGAGAAGCAGAAGTTAACACCAATTGTAAAATAAAATAAAATAAAAAAATATAAATATATGTATATAGAACATTCAGATAATTCCCTACAATTAGAGAGGAGAGTACGAGGAACATCACAAGATGCAGTAGTAGAACTAGAATAAGTACTCACATAATTCCTATACCAGTAAAACAAATCCAAGTGCCGATCCTCAGAAATGCAGTGCACTGCTACAGGAGTCTTATAAATGCATAGACAGAGCCTGGGTAAGA
>CM021701.1:62339348-62469776 GCA_011074415.1 Stictonetta naevosa | reverse complement strand
CTGTCTAAAGGATTCAGAGACTTTTTTTTTTTACTGTATACAACTGCAGAAATTAGTAACGTGTTCACATTTGTATTCAAGTTCAAATAAATAAAAGTTATGGACTTTAATACTTCATCCTACCAAGACTTCTGTCCAGAATGCCTTCTGTCTGTGAAAACTAGTCTCCAAGGAATAGCTCTTAGAATTCATTCTAATGAGAGTTCCAAGCAAGAAAATGTCTTCTGGCTACAGTCCACTTCCAAAAAATACAATCCTGTAGTACAGAATCTTGGCATAGCAAAACTAACAGCAGCACGGATTGTCGCAGGGCTGTACTTTACTCTTGACACTAAAGAAAGTAACTAAAATATTGTAGATAAATAATATTTTGTGTAAAAAAATGAAATATAATAAAGTATATCAAGGTTTCCACCACCGTTAAATGTACTATAGTGGCAGATAATAAGACATCAAATGGATGCTAAAACCTAACTTGGAACACAACAGAAGATCCGACTCTATGTATTTTGTGTGTGAACAAAAATGTTGTTTTTGTTTACAAAAACAGTTACATTGTTTAAACAGTTACATTGTTTAAAGGTAAGGAATGTGGTATTGAAATATGCTTGCAGTGATAAGAAAGCTTAGCAGATGACCTTGTAAAATGTAGACAACCAGACTCCTTAGAACAATTAGGTGAAAATCACGGTGTCAAGTCAGATAAGTGAAGAAACGTTACCACTTCAAACAGTAAAAAAGTCAAAAGAAATTTGAAACTTAACAGGCTGGCAACTGAAGGCTATGTATTGTCTGTGAAGCATTGGATAGGTTGTGAACCTGGATTACCCAGTCAATGGGGAAACAGGGGAGGGTCCTGGTCGTCGAGAAAGAAAGTATATAAACTGTACTATGTACTAGCAGGTGCGCTCCTGCTTGTGGGATGCCCACCATTGCAGTCGCGAATAAAACTGGTACTTAGCTGAGATCCTCGCCTGAGCCTATGTTATTGGCTACAGAGTGTTTCTCACATATGTAATACAAGAGCATGTATACCATACCAAAACATCTTCAGGCAACATTAATACCACATGATTGAACTCTCAGATAAAAATATATAATTGTTGTAAGGCTGCACTCAAAACCCTGTCTTGCCTGCACACTTATCACAGAATAATACTTCATTGCACTATCACATACAATTCACGATATCTAATTCAAAATCATCAGTAGGTTACCTTGCAAAGCGGTGATATTATAATTTGCGTAGCTACCCACTATTTTCCTGTTTCTATACTGTAATAACTATCATTCTATATCGTAATAATCCAATTGGTCTCAATACCTACTGTGCATTTAAAAACTATATAAAATGCACTTCTGTTGTATTTTGAAGGACTCTCATTGTCACCAAGCCAGTACAAAAGCCACAAATACAGACAGAAGAACTTGATAGTGGCATATTGCAGTAATTGGATTCATCTTCTGTCACTGTCTGTTCAATTTCTGAGAGGAAAAAGCACATTCATCCCAGACAAATACCTCTTGCTGTGGCTTCCTAACAATGTGGAAGATTTTCTATAGGTCACATACCTGAGAGAGCTGACTTCTTCAAACTTAGAGCAAGCAAGGAAGATTTCCTTTGAAGTATTAAATAATCAGGTCATATCAAACCAATTACCACAGAATCTAAAATGGAACATTGTATTCCTGCTTCACAATTATATTTCAAAGCATATTGCCTTTCTTTATGAACCTTACTTTTCTACTGGACTTTTAATGGTCTTTGTATTCTGAATAACAGTACTGTAAAATGCTAAATATAAAAGATACTAAAACAATTGAAATAGTATTGGAAAGCTCCTTCAAGCTTGTAAAAACATAAATTTTGCTGTTTTCTGCATCTTACTGTAACCTCCAGCAGCAGTTACATATTTCCCACACACTCATTTATTAGCTAAAAGTATGTCATTCTAAGAAGAGGAATAGTGTTCTTTCACAGACAGTTTGTCAAAGACAAGGATATATAAGCATCAACATAATGGGGGCTGGGTGGGGTAGGAAAGAGAGAGGTGGAAGAAATCTCCTGAACAGAGAGAATAATGAAAATAAACAGGAAATAGTTACATCTCCTAAGCAGTATAAAAGCATAGTATTCATGCCAGAAACAATATATTATTCAACTATTACTACTGTTAATAGTAGTAGCAGTGTTCTTCAGCCAACGAAGTCCAATCCCAAATCACTATTTCTGCCCTAATTATGCATTTATTCCTCGATGAGAAAAAAAATTAGTCATAATAGTACCTAAATACAGGCTTCATTTCAAGTGCTTAAGAATACAGTTCATTTTACATTTTGCTTACTTTCTACTGAATAAATGTTTTAAAGCCAAAAATTATTTGCCTTACCTTAAAGCGTGCTAGAAATCAGCATTTCTCTCTTTCTTGGGGGAATTGTAGCTACAATAAATGGTGAAGGAATCCTGAAAATCAAAGAGGAGAAAAAAAATGAGAGTTGGATCCAAATGAAACCTCTGATGAGACATTTTTGACGTTCAATTCTAGGCTTCATTTTTGAGCTTTTTAGAGAGAGAAATATCTGACATAAAAGCTCAAATGTGGATCTGAACTTGCCAAGAACTGGATTTGATGGTCTACAGCTATGGTTTTGTGCCCTTTCTCACAATTTTACATTTGGACACTTGAACAGCAACAAGCACATACACTTGCATTGTCCATATGATTCTGCTCTCTTCCTGTCCTAATTTTCTCTGTTCTTGTGTCTTTTTCTGTTTCTTTCCTCTTGTTCATCTTTGATCCTTAGCTCCATATTTTGTTAGATACTTTCTTCACTCTGGTGGTTCCTTAAATACCCTGTGGTCTTAGATCTGAGCCCAGCAGTTAAGGTTAATAGTAATAAAATTATTAATGGCATCAAAACATGATTTTTTCAAAGGACAATACCTATCTCTTTCTTATTACCTTAAGAATGTCCTCTCCTGTTTGAACTTTCGATTCAGGATGTGTAAATAATGATACATTTCGTTCACAGCTGGAAGAAAAAAAATTGGCAGAGCTGAAAGATAATTTATCTAAAAAGATCCAATCTAAAAGATTGGATTTACTTGTGCACATGGAAGACAGCATAGATAACTACCTACTACCTGTGTGGTTATCTCTGGGCAGAAATAAGCTCAACCATAATTTCATCAGTGCAAACGACTTCCTTCCTGCATGTTAAAATCACATGAACAGTAATACTAAAGCAACAATGATTCTAAGAGAGATGTGGCACAGAATTACATCTTGGATAAAATTGTGAGCTTGGACCTCAAGTTGAGCTCCTGTTCTGATATACTGGCGGAACTTTATACAGTGCTCACCCTGTTTTTGCTACTCTATTCAGCTAGGCAAATAGGTTCACTCGGT
This sequence comes from Stictonetta naevosa, assembly GCA_011074415.1. Taxonomy (NCBI): domain Eukaryota; kingdom Metazoa; phylum Chordata; class Aves; order Anseriformes; family Anatidae; genus Stictonetta; species Stictonetta naevosa. The sequence continues at coordinate 62,466,366 of CM021701.1, read as the reverse complement.
TTATTTCACTATTCTCTTTAGCATCATGAAAAAATATTTAAAGAAATCCAACCACTTTATGCACCATAAAACCACTGAATAAACTCAAAAGATTACTTTGGGAGAGAAGGATTTTATACTGGGAGAAAAAGTGAAGGTCTTTTTGATATAGGCAGGGTTTGGGGAGTGAGGGGGTGGACATGGAATAGAATTTAGAAGCAAAACGTGACTCCAGCTTCACTGTCTGCCAACTTCAATAGCTTTCCCTGTAGCTTTGGGATTTTGCTAGTACTTGAAATCACTATTTATTTGGTTTTTGTTGTTGTTGTTTCTTGTGTGTGGGTATAAAAGAAGTAATAATCAGAAGCATCTGACAAAGTGCTATCTTTTCACCCTAAGCATTAATACACTTTGTAATTCAACACACACATAGAAAAGAAGATATACATTTTTTACAGAGACATATTGGTACAGGAAATGTTTTAGATCTGTTTTTCCCCATTTTCCTATATTTAGATTTTTTTTTTCCTCTGGAAGCATCTACACCTTTTCTGGTATTCTCTGCAGACTGTTCAGAAGTGAAAGGGTACTGTCCAAGATGACACAAATCAGTTGATAATTTGGCTAATGCCTGAGAAATCAATGAACACTTAATAATTAGCAATAGGAAATAAGGCAATTTCATTCCAAAAATTATCATATATTCAAACCACAATTCACCACTACAGTTTATGTATGAGATAGCCCATCCTGTTTAATGTAGTTTATTAGCAGATTGCACCTTTCCCCTTTATTTTTTTCATCAGCTTGTTGCTACATCACAGCTCCGCTAACTTCTCCTTTTCTACAAATGAGCAGATTCTCAAATTTGGTAAAACTTCCTTCAGTCTAGCAGCTGCTTTGTAGAAAGTGGTTTCCTCTGGAGAAAGCCCTCTAAAGACAGCTATAATGGAGACTCATAGTAAACAAACTGTGCAGCACTGAGGGTATCTATCTCTGAAATCACAATCCGTCCAGTAAAGCCACACATCCCAACAAACCCCTATAAGGAAGCCTCTGCATAAACTGACTTCTTTGTCCCCAGCGTAATTTATAGACTGGATGCTCATGCGTTTTGTTTATAATACCTCTCATTTAGTGCCTACAAATGAACATGAATTATTATGGTCTGTTGTCCAGCATACATATCTATGGAACACAGCTGCAGTGAGTACAAACATCTGCATACAGGAGATACATCCTGTAAGGTTAATAATCAGAGAAAATTCTACTGTCATGACAGTAAATGCTCTATATATTTTAATTGGAAACCCAACTCAGGTGACTGCCTTCTAGTATTTTGATATTTTTCTATGCCCTAATGAAAACCTTAAAAAATACATCCAGGAAAATAACCTTTTTTAAAACATGCCCTTAAAATACACAGTATGCCTCGCAGAATGCACATCTCCTACAGTGAAAGATGAAGATCCTCACAGTTCTAGTTCTGCTGATGATCCTGTGTCTAGCCTCTTCAATTTTTCATCACTAGAACTAGCTTAACATACATATACTACGCGTATTAACCACATATAGATCTTCTGGGTATAAACTCCAACAGAGAAAACAGAGAGCATTTCAAAGGTTCAGATACTTTATTTAGAAAGTACAGCAACAGAGGGAAGTGATGATTTGGAGAAGGTAGCCAGTCACAGCTGAGGCAGCAAGTATCAAGCCCTGAAGTGACTAATAAGACGGTGAAGGACAGAAGAGAAGCCGGAAACTGATGGATGTGCTACAGCTAAAATGAAAAAATAAATTTCTGGTCACACAATGCTTTGTTGTCAAACATACATATGGGAGCTAAATATTTAGGGACTTTCCCATAAATTAGTTAAATAGACAACCACTTTTTCAGAGTGAATCGGAAGTTAGTATATCTCCTGTATAATGACAATAGCAGGAATAGTTTTCTACTGTATGTCTGAAGAGCTAGAAGTGTTGTGTGGAGCTCAGAGGAGATCCCTGAGGGGCAGCACTGAAGCCTGACTCCATTTTCTGAACAGACACGGCATGAGCAGCAGCACTGCAGACCTTTCCTAATCAGGCATCTCTGTTCTGAGCTACTGAATAAAGGCTAATGCTTGAGCCATCTTTAGGACTTTTTTAACTCCAGGTTGGTCTATACTGCAACTGAGAGGTCAGACTGCAGTTCCTGCAAACATCCGAAGTCTTAGAACTATCTGATTAAGTGATTACAGAGGAATGGTTGTGGATTTTTTTCCCCCCACAATTAAACTGGGAGTTGTGCTTCAGAAGATCACCTAACTTATTATAGAAGAAAATGGACATTCAGCTACTGGAACTAGAATAGAGTTACTGGATATAAAAGAACCCTGCAATTTGTATAGTAGTGTGTCAGGTCCTCAGCAAAGTTTTGCTCTAAAAATCTGCTTCCTTTGGTTGAAACTGCTTGCTAGTGTATACAAATACAGAGAATAGAGAACAGGCATCTATCCAGTTGCCATTAAGATTCTGCTCATTAAATAACTAGCAGTTATGACTCATCATTTCTTCCACCTATTCCTTTCTGAGTTCGTTCTTTAAGAAAATCCACAAATCCAAGTCCAAAAATTACACAAATGGAGAATGGAACTACAAATAGCTCAAGAATTGTTATTCCCCACTGTACTGTCTTCCCTCCTCCTGAGTTCTGTAATTAAGAATTGTTTTATTTCTAAAGAGGTGAGCTTTATTTTCTCAAATGAAAAAGAACGGTAAGAGCATTCTAAGGCTGCAAGCAAAGACAGTGCAAAAGCACTCAGAAAAATGAAACATATGAATGCAATACATTTACAATACCTGAGGATAAAACTTTGCAGAATTGCAAAGAATAAAATTACATATTCAAGATATATGTAGGGATTCAATGATGGTGACTGGCTCATGACATTAAACCGCAACATTTTTATTGTTTGAAAATGGGTTATATAGTGAAATACAAAATTGGAAAACTGCCTAGTAGATTCCAGTTTCAATATATATTAGCTAAAACTCAGACTCCTAAAGGAATAGGAAGCATCAGTGTAAGTGAAGGAGGACATTAATATGTTAATAAAAAATGACGTATATAAGTTACCAACTTAGAGAATTTGGAGAATTTGGATTAAGGTTACAGAGAGAATGGTGAAAAAAAAATGAAATGGAAATGCTTGTAGACCACTGGGACATGATGAAAAAAGTAATCTGCCAATGCTTATACAGCTAACAGAGGCTTTTAGAGACAGTATATCGTTGATCATATAATATTTCAATTACCCTGAAACTGACATTACAGAGAACTGTGGAATAACTTAGGCAGGTTCATGTTTCTGAATGCAAAAAAACTGTTTTCCTGCACGGTCTGTTGAGCACTCAAAATGATCAGATGCTATTATGATTTCAGTTCTGGTGAAAGAATATGGCATAATAAGGAAGACATATATTAGTGAAGATCAGGGGTCCAGTCAGTATCCAGATGATCACACTGTAATTTACTTACTCACAAATAATGGAATTCTTTTACCTTTCAAAGGGCAATCAGAGGAAAAATAATCGAAAAACAGACACTGAACTGTGGGAAACCTTCCAAAAGAAAGGGAAAACACAGGTGAGAGAAGTGTGATGTTATCTCCATGAGGAATACTCATTAGCAGCAAAGAAAAAGTTCTGCATTTTGATAATTTGCTCAAGGTCTATTCTTCTGGGAAGAAACAAGCTCCTGCTTCCTGACTTTAGACATGCTACCTCCCCTGACTTTATCAGATGTATCTCTCATGAAGGAATAATCCCAATTTTGTGGCAAAAAAGTGAGCAGACAACATCACAGAATATTAAAAGCATTTTTTCCCCTCATACTTCAAAGTGAGCTCACTTTAAATATACATTCCTTTAGCAACTTTTGGTACCTATCTTATGACCAGCATGTCCAACCCTGGGAGATGCTCAGCATGTCTTAAGTTCTGGACCTTTATTCCAAGTCCTTTTTGTTCCGATTTAGAATAGTGCAGCTTCTCTAGAAAACACGATGGACTCAGAATCTTGTATTCCAAGTGTCCCCTGTGAACTAACAAAATGCCCAAAGTAAACCTGAAGGGTCAAGTGGATACAGAAGCTTTCCATGGGTCTCCTCACAGCACTTTTGTTGTTATGGTGCTTCCAACATCCTTCCTTGCACCAACTAAATTCACTAAAATTGCAAGAAACTGTTAATTCTTTTTTTCTCTTTTTTCCCCCCTTTTTTTCCCCTGCTCTTTGCTTCTTTTCTCCCTGTGCAATGAAGGAAGCCATATCACAGTTGTGAGTTCTATCAGTCCAGGAATGGGACCTGGAACTCCAGAGCTGGCACAAGGGAAGTATTAGTAGCATCAAGTGAGAAATGGTGAGGTATGAGGAAGAAAAACAGTACAGACAAATTAGGCCTTCCCTTTTCATGTCAATGAACTGTTATGTTGGTGGAACTGGTGTTTCCACCTGGTGGAATTACACTTATAACTTAGGGTTAATCCAGAAAGATTGTGAAAATAAAAACCATAGGTAATACTTGAAGCAGTACGTGGTGTTAGAAAGTGCCCGTGAAATGCAAAGAAGCACTTTTGGATCAGAAAGGGATCATTTGGTCCTAACGGGCCATAATACAAATGTGCAAGTGCTTCTGTTGCTGCCCTGCTTTTTTGCCTTTTTAATTTTTTTTAGTAAGTGCTAGTTAGAGATTTTACTTCCTAGACTTTAAAGGCACTTTGTTTATCTTTCTTAAAGATTGACACTTCGATTTGAGAAATGTCTGAGACTTGTTATTTCTGCAAATCGTTCTCCATCCGATAGAATTGTCTATCCTTTACTGATTACCCGTGTAAGTACATTCAGGACTTCACCTTTCTAGTTCTTTTTCCTGTTTGGACTAGTTTCAAGAAAGAAAACTAACACTCTTAGAAGGAGCAATGCAAATAGCAATACAACAGAATTGCTATTTCCTCTCTTTAGTTTCAGCACAAACTACCATACTGAATATATGCAAGTACTAGTCAATTCTGTCTCATCTTTTATTACTCTGCAAATACGTTATGTCAGAAATACATGTACACTGGTATTCCTGGAGGCTGGCTTGAAACAAACTATTTATTTAATCCAAAAATAGGTTCAAGTAAAAATACTTTTTAAAGTGATCACTGCTATTAAGTCAGTAACATAAGTTAAGAATACTGTTGTAATCAGACCTCATTAATATGTTACAGAGCTTTATATAATGCTGACACAGAACTGTCTGAAGAAATCTTTCATGTGGTATACATTACCTTTTGCTGCGTATATGGATGTATCTAAGAGTTTAGATACTTTAAATAAGGAATGAGATCGTTTCATATCATATTCCACAGAGGTTCCTCTACATTATGAAAAGCCTGTTTCTGCAGTGATATAAGCCTATGAGCAATTTAAAGACAGTTCTCAGATATGCTGTGATAATTCTCAGATATTAAATATGGCATCTTCAAGAATCATACTGACATAAAGAATACCTAGAGATTGGGAAAATATTAAGAATCAATATTTTATTTTCAGGTCCTATAACATTTAACCTGGTAAAATACCGCTTGAAGTTAAATGTGACCTTTGTAATATGGTAACAAGTGACAGAGAGAACTCTTAATGAATGTTACCATTTGAAGTCAAATGTATTTCAAACACACTGCAGTTTTTTATGATGATCCTGTACTTGGGATCAGTAAGTCAAAGTCTGCAAATGCTGTTGCACATGAAGATAGTGTCATGGTACCAAAAATAACATGCCATGACTAAAATCACTGACATCACAGAAGCTCTTAAAACTCTGTGGCAAGTTATTGGATGCCTGCTATGAAAATCTAGACTTCCTGAAACACCTTTTACTGCAATCTAGTAGACACATTGTTATCTTTATTCATGTGACTTTTCGGTGTTTTCAGTTCAAAAAGAACTTCTGTGCTCTCTTCCAACTACGTAAAAAGAGTTAGGTGGGGCATCTCATGAGCACATAGTGGCATATTTGAGATTTAAGAGTGTAAGTGCTGAATAACCAAATGACAACCAATAAGACAGTGTGTCCTTGTCAGCAAGGACTCATGATTTTGGATTACTAACTTAAAATACCCTTACGAGGTCTTCATTTTCAAAGGTAGGTCCCTAACACTGTCTAATAAGAAACACAGCTTTGTCCTATTTTTCAGTATGAATGAACTAGAAGAACTCATTTCTGAAAATGGAAGTGTTGAACAAACTGTAAAAACAGAGGCCTCAAAAACATACTCTGTTTAAAACTTGTTGCTGTTCTTCCTAGTAGATGACCACTCTGTAGAGAGGCTTTATTCACATAACACTTGACCAGCCGCATGAAGTTTAACAAGAGCAAGTGCTGGGTCCTGCACCTGGGATGGGGCAACCCTGGCTATACGTACAGACTGGGGGACGAGATGCTGGAGAGCAGCCCCACAGAGAGGGATCTGGGGGTGGTTGTTGTTGACAGCAAGTTGAGTATGAGCCAGCAGTGTGCCCTGGCAGCCAGGAGCACCAACTGTATCCTGGGGTGCATCAGTGGATGGTTAGAAGCAGCCTTGATCCCTTCAAGAAAGCATCATCTCATGAATAACTGACTGATTCACCTGAGATGATGCTTTCTTGAAGGGATCAAGGCTACCCAGTATCAATTTAGGCTTGAAAAGACTTGTTTTATAAGACAACGAATTTTCAAAATTATCTTCTTGAAGGTAGCATAGATGCATGTAAGATATATATTTTTAAAAAAGAGTCAGAGAGGTCCTGCTTCACTTTGTTAATGCAGAAAAAAAAATAAAAGGGCTGTACAACATGTACGACAAAGAGAGAAAAATAAGTACTGTAGTTCTTCTGGCTCCTCTCTTACTGACAAGAAATCAAAGACCAGTTATAGGTGCCCCTTGGGTCTTGATGGATTTAGACAGAAGTATGTGGAAGACTCAGCTCTCTGGCCTGAATTCAGCCAGTTGCTCTTCACACCGTTTTGCAGCCTCCATTTTTGCAGTAAAAAGATCTCCTCTAGGAACCTGGCCTCAGGATGGTTCATTAGCATAAAATTCATCCATTTAAAGGTCATTTGGAAAGAGCAGATATATGTTGTATGTGTCTCAGAGTTACTGTAAAGATGACTGAAGAATATTGTCTGAGATAGCTATTTAGTCACAAAATTAACTGCAATAGTTTGAGCGAAATCAATTCACACCAAGGAAATTGGACTACTAACTGCAGTGGGGATCCACTCCACACTTTTTTTTTTTTTCACTGTGATGGCACTAACAGCATCTTAGCCATCTTGGTAAGCAGGCTACCACTGATACAATACTATTAATAGGTCTTTATAGTTGAGTGAATTTGAATGCCACAACAATACAGAATACTAAAACCCTGATACTGATTTCCTTCTTGTGAAACTACAGTTAAGTAGGCAGGGGTTGAAAATGATTGTGGTTCTTTCAAATATCCCATCATTACTGCTCATTTGATCTTGTTTCCTGATAATTCCTCCCTGGGATTTTGCAACTAGAGTAAGGCAATGCACCTACATCATTAAAGACATGCCAAGCACGAAAGTGAAATCTCTCTTGGCTCAGAACAGAGACCAAAGGTGAGGAACAACTTAACAAGCAACAAGGTGCATGTGTGTGGTCTGCATATGTTTTGAAATTCTATGGATAAGCTTGAGTCTGTCTCGAAAAAGATGTTCAACAAGTCTCATGCTGGCAATCAGGCATTAGCTGATATTGTTACCTGATTCTCCTGCACTGTCAGAGACTTCTCTTTTTCCATATATGAAGAATAAATACAGGCTAAAACAATTGGTTGAAGAAAGACAACTCAGAAGATTGTAACAGGCTACAATAACTTATCATAAATACTGTTCACTTTCACGTATCATAAGAGTTCTTAAAAGCCTACATGAAAACAAAGTTAACTTAGTTTCATTCCTGCCCCCAAAGCAGTGGGACAAATTCATAAACGAATAATGAAGTACACACAATTTCTCTCATTTAGTGACTTTACCGTCCCTTGTCAAAACTGCAATAGCTATTAGCTATGTACCATTGTCAGCTTTGTAGATTTTAGCTCTTTATTTCCCTCGATGTAGTATTTTAATGTCCAAATGGTATCCCAGTGAGTGTATCCTAAACATACTGTAAACAAAATAAATATTTTTACATCAAAATATAGCAGAATATAGGAGCTGCTGTGAATATGTACTTACGAGAATGTCTCCCATAGGCACAGTAGCATTAACTGCCAAGCCACTTGACAAATGAAGAGGAATATTTACAGTTAGTGCAATGTATAGAAATAAGCAATAAACAAATCATAAGAATATGAGGCATATGTAGAGTATGATTGAAAGTGAATGGTTAGCTGATATCAGACAATTTAAGGTTTTCAGCTGTAAGGCTTAATTTTACTGAAATGTGTGTGATTCTCAGAAAATAAACGATTCTTGCCTGCCAGATTTCAGCACTGTATGTAGCTTACTATCTTTGGGCATAGTCTTCAGTACCACTTTGCTCCATTTGGTACAAAATCAGAAGCCCAAAAAGCTGAAAAATGGTGTAACTGATATTCCACAAAATACTATCCTATTAGGCTGTAATGCTGCCACCCCTTCAAACAGACAATAAAAAGAAAGTAGTGCAGTCTTATCTGTACTATGTGTCTCACTCTCCAGAGCAGCAGGTACACAGAAGAAGATTCATAGGAGTCTCAGCCAGGATTTGTGAATTAAGTAGCAAGCCAGCTGAACAATGGCCCCAGCGTTTGCGAATTTGAATAGACCAGACAGCTGTCTGTAGCACTGATGCATACACCAGTGTAAGAGACACATGGGTAACCTTCTTGAATCAGTGCTGTTTCTCTTACTCTTCCCTTGATTCCCAGAGACAAAATTCTACATCTTAATTGCCTTGCTATGCATTTTTAAAGGCCTGCACATCTCTCCCTCCTTTTCTCCTGTGTGCTACTAAGCATACTCTGGAAAATTTTAACACAGGAATACAGAAGTCATAAAGAATGTTCTTATATGCCTTAAAAAGAAGGGAAAGTTTTAACATCACCCCTTTTGCCATACTGACACTGAGAAGCTGAATTAGCACATGGGGGGGGGGGGGGGGGGGGGAGATTTAAACCAAGGGAAGACTACCCCTGTTTCTGACCAATATCCTTGTCTTTATCCTTGTCTTGCCTCCTTCTTTACTTGACAAAAAACTGTCTGGCATCCAGTTTCAAAGATGGAAAAGGAGGTCTGATTCTGATTGTATGTAACGTGATACTCTTAAGAAAACATACAGCGAGGAAAAGAGAAAGATGATAAAATAGACTGGCAGCTACAGCTCCTGTTGCTCATGCTTTGTGGTCACATTTGGTCACATTTTGGCCAATTACAGATGTACTCTAGCCAAAGCCCTCATTCTCTATGTATTTGTTCTACTTCACTTAAGTTCCTAAAATGCTCAAATGATGTATTAACTCACTTCAGACCTCAAGCTCTTGGGAAACAGGTCCAAGATATATAAAAATATATATATATATATTTACCTTTTTTGTTTTTGTTTGTTTTTCTATATAACAAAATCTTTACCTTTTCACGCAAGTTTCAATCCTCCACAACCCTTTGAGTGGATTAAAATGGTAGTCTTCTAAGCCCAACAGCAGGAAACTATCAGAGGTAAGGAACTTCAGTAACTCAAATACATTCACAAACACAGTAAGCTGGACAGACATGGATTGCAGCCTACTACTATGTAAACTGACAGTTGTATATGATGGGAAGTGTGAGGTATATGAAGAATGTAGCCTTAAAATATAGTTTTTCTGCCTGCTTTTTACCTGTATTTGAGAAAATCTCACCAAATTCACAGTTGGCCACAACTTTGTTTTTCCTCCTCATGTTCATTTTGATTAAGAAGAAAGCTCTGAAATTAAGTATCATGCCACACATAACCATCTGCTGGATGTCACAGTCCAATCAAACAAGAGTTTGTCAGATTGCATTCTGATGAAAAATAAAATGCTCAATCCAATTTTGATCCCTTCATGGTACATTAGCTTTCCACAGCAGAGGCAAAGCTTAGGATCCTGCTGTACCTCTGCAACTCTGGGGACTATCATACATAACAGGCCATTAGAATTAGACTGGATTTCTATTTAAATTAGAATGACTTGTTCTCTCCTGCACTCTTCCTCTGCTATTCCTCTTGGCCTTTACTACACAACACATTTTCCACTTCCTAACATTGGCATTTATCTCTTGCATGTTGTTCCCATCATCCTCCTAGTCTGCCCTTGATTGCATTTCAACCTCATTTGCTATTCATTACCACTCCTTAAAGTGCTCAACATATTTAAGTACCAAATAGTAATAGCAGTACCAGTTATTTTGTAATTTAAATATTTTATTATGATTGCCCAGTGAATAGTTTTCCATTTCCTTTTTAAAACTTTTATGACATACTTTTTGTGAGAAAGAGAGAGGAGGGAAAAGATTACCCAGCCTTCAGGTTTCCTAACAATTGCTCCCCCTCACATTGAAAGACATTCTCTTCTTCGTAACTGTTGTCTTCCCGCTCTCTTCTCAGCTATCTCAGAGATAAAGTTCACATTAAAGAGAATTAAGAGTCTGAAGTAGTTCATAAAGAAATGTGCACTCTTATTTCTCACTTTTACACATCTATTTTGAAGAAGCTGTTTCTGCCACAAGCAAATGACTTGTTCAGAAGGGGCAGGTTCCAGCTTGTAAAGCATTGTTTAGTCAGCCGAGAGCAAGGCCATTCATAGGACTTGGAAATCCCAGAGTCTTTCCCCAGATTAAAGAATATTTCAGTAAACTGCCATTTTCCTCTCCCAAACTAGACATCATGGTTATCAGCAACGACTTTCACTGACCTCGCGACTCTCAATTTCTATCCTGTTTGTACTGACTCTCCACTATCTTCCAAGATTCTCTTTCCTAAATAATTTTCCTTGGCACCCTGCAACAAGTTACCAAATTTCTTCACATACTGAGGACATGTAGAATCTCATTCCTGTCTCCAGCTACAGTACCAGAACCCTTAAACCATAATTATCCTGCTACCTCACTGTATTTGGTAAACCTACTATGTTAACACTAATATGTTTGCCAGTTGTCTGGATGCTGTAAACCTAGTACCGCCTCTTCACATTCAAATGCTTTACAACCAAGTCCACATAAACTTCATTCAACAATGGTTTAATTCACTGCTGTAATGTAATCTTTCTGGATTTGCACTGGCATCATAAAACTGGGCAAACTACTTGCTATTAATGTATAGCTACAACATGGTAGTGGTACAAACCCATGTAAAACTGGTTTTGAATACATAAAATTTAAGCACTTACCTATAACCTCATTCATTCAGTTCCCTTCCAGTTTTAAAGAACACTAATATTCCTGTGGTGACAGAAATTACTGCTATTTTGTCTTATCTTGAGAGCTAGTTAATTGACTTTGTACTGGCAGATAAGTGTCATTAGCTTAGGATGAGGATGCACTAATTGTCCAAAGTAGTCAATTGCAGTAAGTACCTTTTGCTTTCTGAAGTATTTAAAAGCCATTCAGAGATTTATTCTTGTTAATGGCAGTAATATTTGTGTGCTAAGAGTAGAACTGGAGTGTACCTCTGTCTGTTTGATGCTGTAATTAGATCAGGTAGGCTGTGATGAGTCACAGTTCATGAACCAACCTCAAGCATACCATTATGGTATGGTAAACATTAACCTCAAAGGCTAATTTCTGTGTACCTGTACTCAGCATTAAAGGTTGACCAAACAACTGTAATATCAAGGAAGGTTAATTTGTCCTAGTATTTATGCTTTATGAACTATCTGACTATGGAAAACTAACATTTTTCAACATGGAAAAAAAGCAGCAGATAAACCACAAAAATTCTAATCTTACTTCAGCAGTAGCATTTTTTTTAGACAGTTTGTATTGGACTTGACAAGCGTTTCATAGATAGCAGTCCAGCATCCAGTGCATTATATGTGCTCATTAATCAACGGGCAATGCCACCAATTTGAGTAAAGTCAGAGCAAAGATCTTGAACTCAGGTCACTGGAATTCCTCTGATCCTGACTTTACTACCTATCATCTTTATAGAAAACTGTGAAATAAATTAGTAAAACCTAGTACAAGGACTTAAAAGTATTCAAAACCAGTAAGGTTCAAAATGAAATGCTCCAGAGTAAAAGTTCTTAAGAGCCAGGTGTGCAAGTAAAAACTGCAGGTGACATTTCAAGAATTTAAGAGATCAATCACAAAGTAAAACTTTTTCTTGGAAAGGATTTGGGGAGGGTGTGTGTGTGCACTTTAATTTTAGAATGTTCATTCTAAAATGTATTGTTTATACTGGGATTTGGATTCCAAGATAGGAAGAGCACTAGAAAAAGCATACACTTTGTTATAACTGGCCAAATTTCATCTGGACTGAGATAAATTAAATGACGTGGCCATGAACAAAATAATTCAGTTCTCAGAGTGATGACAGAGTTGCAGTTCGAGCTTCAACACCATTTTAATTGCCCACTACACTAACCATAGATCTTTTGATGGGGATTAGGTAATCAGCAGTCACAAAGTGTGCAGCAAGAGCCCCCACCAAGGTTCTGCAAAGTCCTTCTCACTTACTCTCATTTGAGCATATGGATTAGTATAAATAGATTCTGGTTTCATGTCTCTCATTACAGATTCCTATAGTTAATCCAGGCTGCCTCCAACTACAGCTTGCAGTCTTCTCCAGGGGATGCAAAACTTGTATTAAGTGCTCACTTTATTAGTGAACCCTACATCTGATGTGAAACTTTTCAAGGCAAGAGCAAACAGAAACCAGGCATTGTAGGCTTTTCACATTTCCTAAATTTTCACTTTAACAATATTCTTTGTTACCTACCCTAGCATTTTGTAAAGTCTCTGGATTAGAGTCTCCCATCATCAGAGCTGTGATCTTCTCATCTGTCCATCACATTGGAGTCAGTCATGCTACACCACCCTACAAAACTCAATTTCCCTTTCTTTTATTGTATGATGAGAGAAGACTATAGGAGCATAACTGAAATGAACAACCTCAAAGAGTAAAGTATTTATAAATGTGTAATTCTGATCCATTGAACAGAGGGGTGAAAAAGCCCCCTGGAAGAATTAAGTTGGTTTCCAGGACAGTATAACTGGCTGTCACTTGGGACAGCTCAGCTGAAGGACTGAGTAAAAAACATGCTGGCAAAAATAATAAATAAAATGGAGAATGGGCTATGTTTGAATTTAATTTTTTAAGGCAAACTCCTCTGTACTGAAAAAAAAAAAAAAAAAACATTGTAAAATATGCCCCCAGATACTTTGCCTTATATGAAATATATATATAATATATTTCCTTTCATATAACATGAAAGGAAAACATATAATTTTCCTTTATATGAATACAAAAGCCAGTATAAATCATTTTAGGAAAAATAATTCAATGATTTATAATGAATATTTGGGTTGTTTTTTCTTTTTTACATCTGAAATTTGCCGAGAATTAAAATCTACACCAATCCTCGTTAGTTTGCAATTAAAATCTCTGCTGACATGACAGAGTAAAGTTTGAAGGAATTTACTCATTATGTTTGCAATTAAGAGGATTTTGAAATTTTCTCTATGGAAAGCTATGAATCGTAAGCACATATGATTTACAATTCAGGCAAAATGCTCTGAATGTAGTTTCTAAAAAGCTTGTTTGAAAAAATTAATATGGAGGAAGGAAAAAGGAAAAAAATAGATTTCTGCCCTAAGGATTAGAAAAACGTCAGGAAAATTTTCCAGTGTAAATTTTCTAGTATTGGTTTTTGTTTATAACTTACATAACTGGACCTAGTTATTCTTTTTCCACTTAATGCTCACAATAAAACATTGGGGAACAATCAAGTCAGAAAACATTTACAGCATCAATTTTATAAACACCAAAAATAGAACCTTCAATGAATAGTTTGATTTCATAAAAAGTTATTCAGGCCTTTCCTGTCCTTAGACTTTTTTTCCTTTTCAGTTTCAATGCAAAAATGAATTTCACACTTTTCTCTCTAGACAATCTGTATCTTTCCTCCCATACTAACTCAGTATGTGCCAAAGTAAACAAGGTGACACCCTTTTAATTCTCTGCCCTTAACAGTTTAATCTAAGTATTACACATGACCATCCACAAAGAAAGAAATTATGATTTGAATCTTTATGAAGAGCTACCTAGTTTCATCCAGAAATTATTTTTATTACCAAGGAAATTCCTTTGCAGCATCAGTGGCTCAAGTCAAGAAATTTAATTGATCACAAGTCAGGCCATTCCTTGAAACTTCCTTCACCTCACATTTAAGAACAACAGAGACTGAAGTACTAACAGAAGACAAGTTAGGTAGAACTACTTCAAGGCTTGGTGTAAGGTGCTTTAGGTTACACATGACCCCTCCTGGCCTGACACACATACACCAGTCCAGCAGTGGTGCAGTATCTTCCTGGAAGAAAACAGCCAGCACTTTCAAATAATGGCAAATACATACTGATGCAGGGCTCAGTTGTGCTTTAAGCAGCAAACGGAGCAGAGAGTTTGCCAGTAGCCAGCATGCCCAGAAGTGGTAAAATTTTTGTACCACTTTGAAACAGAGGACAGCTTGCACATTGTCCTTCACTTTGAGTGGTGTAAAGTGGGTCAGCATCATAGTGACATTTCATCTCGTGTCCAGTTAACCAAGCTCTGCCACAGCAGTCAGCTGGAGAAATCAAGGGGAAGCAGAAATCGAAGGGAGGGTGTCTCTTAAATTCGTATGGAAGTATGGGAAGCTAGCTGTAGCCCTTTCACATCAAAAGTTTCCTGCATCAGTTCCTGGAAATAGAAGAGCCCTATCTGGAGTCCTGCTGGCAAGAAGCAGCAGTTTACCATGTACCATTTCTACAACTACCTGCTTACAAATGTAGTAGGTAACACTTCATTATTTGATGAATCCACTTTGAAAAAGCCTGGTCAAGGAGCTCATGAAACAGCCATGGTGCCAATAGTCTGTGAATCCATTTGGGGCTTTACTGCATACCTGCTAGGCATCCATACACAAGTTATTTTAATTCTTTAACTTGCTTGCTTTCCAAAATAAATAAAAATCTATTTTTAGGTTGTAGCCTCCTTCAGCCAGGGACTACCTCCAACGTCATCATCCAAAACTCACACCTTCTCAAGACATTGAAAAAAGTAACCTGAATCTGGGTATACACATATGTTGAAGTCCAACAGGGGGCTCTGATTTGAGGGCATCTAGGTGCAACAGCAAACTCACACATAGGTAATAAATACTGTTCAGTTCCACAGTCACGCTACAGTCCTGTTTTGTTCCATGTTAGACAATCACTTTGTCAGTGTGTGTGAAAGAAAAGTTGACCAGTTTGAATGAAGGCATTCATCTTTATGACTCATGTAAGTCAATTGTTTCTACAAAGAACTCACTACATCCTCACCATACCTTGAATCATATCAAACCCACCTACCAGAACACCACATGCACACTCCACATTTCTTTTCAACCTCCCTATTAAAAAAAAAAAAAACTCTAAGATTCCAGAGCAATTACCTTAAAAGCATTTATGCTAAAGAAAGTACTATTGATTGTTGCTTTCTTCAGCTGTCAGCACCTGTACTGTACAACAAAAGGAGAATTAATTAAATTGACCTGTCTAATTACTAGGGATGCACTGAATTACCAGAAAACAGTTCAGCAGCCCATTTTAAGAGGAGATATTGCAGACGTGGCATTTGGCAGCTGAAGTTCAAATTGGATGTGTGTCAATAATGGTCTGTACTCGTCTTCAGATAGTTTGCTTTTCACATGTCATAAAAAGTACAGTAAGCTACTGCTAAAAGCAAAAAACTAGGACTTTAGTATCTAACTGCCTAATATAAGTGTAACTAAATATACTACACTGCCTAAAACTGGATCGTATTCTGGAATTCTAAGATTAAAGACTTTTATTAAGAAGATAAATTCTTTCTGGAAAAAAAAAAAAACGAAAAGTGAACAGAATATCATCAAAATTCTAGCCAATTGATACTTGGAAGGGGATTAAAAATATATATATACTCTCATATTTCAAGTGTTATGTATTTGAAACCATGTCCAAGTCTCTTAATCCAGTTGCATTAAAACTTGCTACACCTGGTAAGCTTATAGACAGATTTCAAAAAGCTAAATAAAACACGACCGTAGAAATAATTATATGTAATTTAACAACAACAACCAAAATAATAGTAGCAAATGTCAAGATTAATCACAGAAGTACAGACCTTCATCTACCAAATCATTCTGAAAAGCAGACAAAGATTTTGAACACATTGAGAATGAAGCCAAAGCATCTGTCACACAAAGCTTATCTTTGGGTAGGCAGAGGAACATGCATAGGAGTCTGACTAAAATAATCCCCCCAGTAAACAATATAGAGAGACAGAAAATTTACAGGACCTAAAAACAGAGAAGACAGAAGGAATAGCTATCAACAGACTGGTATAGTATCCTTGTTTATGCCATGAGCAGTACATCTTGTGCCTTAGAAACATCTTATTTTAGTAACTTTTTATATATAAATAATTTTATATATATACATATATATAAAATAACCATGCCTGTATTGCCAAGACAACTATAAAACACTTATGGATGCAGACAAACTGAAAGGGAAAGCGATGACACAGATACATAGTCTGGGGATATCAAAAATGGTGAGAGATTTAAAGAGACATATTGAGAAGGCCCTTCCTCAGGGTGTTTATTTGCTTAGTTCTAAAATACAAGAATCCACAAAATTGAGCATGTATTGTGAATCAATTGACACACAGACAAATTCATTTACTTTCCATCCTTCCACACAAGTTTGGGATGGAAAGTCAGGCAGATGACAAAATATTTTCTGCTTGAAATATTAATCATCTTAGCCTCCATTTCTTCAGAATGGCAAAATATTTACAAGGAAATAAAGAAGGAACAACAACAAAAAACCCACAGGTATTGTTGAGGGATTTTCATCCCATTTCACTGTGGTTGCACACTGGACTACCACTTTGCAAGTGTTGTGCTAGCATAAATGAGAGAACTCCAGTTCGCATACTTAAGCAGCTATCAGTTTTCACATTTACTGTCATCAAACCAAGATCATCTGCAGTAGCTACCTCATTCTGATCCACAGCATTTTTGCAGTTGACTAGTCTGATATCTGCTAGTGACAACTTTGCAAGTGATCCGTGAAGCCAGCAGGTGGGCACTTGGAAGATTTATACTCACTGTTGTTGCAACAGCCAGAAACAAAATCAAAGCAAGGAACAAGTAACGGAGTTACGAGACTTTTAAAAATGTGTATAAGCAGTTCCACAGAAATCGAAGTGTTTTTCTCTATTAGCAATATTGGTCAAACAGAACAAAAATTAAGCTCAGCTTTTAGAATTAACATTATATACATTGTTCAGTTTGCATTACAATATGGTTCCATCAGATTCAAGATTCCACGTCAATTGCTTATTAAGAGTATTATGGCATAGCTTAATGATATTGTACACCACTGTCTGGGATTGCTCGAGTTGAAAATATAAAACCAGGACTAGAAGAGAGTGTGTTAAGTCAGAAGGTCAAATGTATTAGCCTAAAAAAGAGCATACATTAGACTATCTAACCATCTCCTACAGCATGCTGCATTTCAGGTTGCACTCCATGCACACGCATTTGAAGCAGCTGACTGCTAATAGCACATGGGAACATTCTATCGTAGAAGATCAGTTTAAATGCACTGTTTAGATAGAAACTTACAAACCTTCTGTAAATGCTCCAGCAGTAACTTGCATCTTGTAATTGAAGATCAATAAGCTGTCACACAGGCCAAGCTTCCCCCTTTTGTCAGGATACACTGGATGACATTGTACTGCTTCCACAGCTGATCCTTCCATGATGGTAAAAAGCTTTACTGCATTCGAGTAGCATAGGGCTGATAAAAAGATAACGAAAAAGATCAAAAGCTTATACTAAAGTAATCACACTCTCAATCCATTTCTCCTCCTTTTTTGTGTATGAAAACAGAGAAATGTTTCTGCATACTCAATGGCCACATCTGTTAGAAAATTAGTTACCTGTTTCAAATCTGCTGTAATACCAAAATCAAAGCAAAAGAGCAGCCTCTGAAGCAGTAGCAAAATACATTTACCAGAATCTTGGAAATGCCTTTTAAGCAGAGGCGCTATAGATTTTCTTGGTTTTTTCTTTCCCTTATTTCTACATTTAAATGTATGCAAAAAATCTAGCATTTACTGAGACTAGAACTGAACTAGCTCAATGTTAACGGTTAGGATTCCACTATCAGTACTTTTTTTAAAAAAAAAAAAAAAAAGTTTCAAAACTGTTCTTATCCAATGAATATGTTACATCTATGCTCCAATATTATCACTGTAATATCCCATTACACATTATACAGCTAGATTTCAGAATTAATAGAGAAGCTGGTCCTCAATTTTGCCACAGACTTGCAATTTTGGAGTCTCAAATCAAAACTTCACATCATACCTTCTTAAGTGAAATACCATTTTTCTTGTTTGCCGCCCCCAATGCAGGAAGTAATTATTGTAAAACACTGAAGTTGTGAAAACTTTCAGGATGTCAAATTTCTCTCATTTTTCAGGCATTTAGATCCATAATTTGCTCATTATTAATGTTTTTCAAGTAGATTGATCAGGAATAAAACAGAACATAACATGAAGAATGGACACCCACACACCAGATTCTTTGAGAAAAACTGAAAGAACTAGCATCATTTAGCCTATAAAAATAGGTTTAGAGGACATAACTGTCTTCAAGTATTTAAAAAAATGCTGCAAAAAGAACTCTTTTTCCAGCCATACAGTGGGTATGACAAAAAATACTGAGATGAAATTTCTACATGATTCATTGATTTTGGACTTCAGGAGAAGTTTTCTAATGGTGAAGCTACAGAAGAGCCGCTCTGTTTCCTGAGGAAACTCTAGGATGTCTAGTATAGGTCATCTCAGAAAAGATGATAAATTCCTGTATGGAATGACACTAATCTGGTTGGATTACCTAATTGGTTTTGAGCTTTTCCAAATCAGTCAATCTGTAAGGTAACTGACAAACTGCTTGTGACAAAACGGATACATCTTTAATCAAAATGAAGTTCAGATTCCACATGTTTTTTACACGTTCTTTTATTGTTCATCCTTGCTTTCCTTTTCACTTGATTTAATGTATAGAAATTAACATTAAGAGTTAAAAGCAAAACAAAGCAAAACAATCAATAATAGTTATACTGGACAACCAGTTGTAAAGAACAGACTAAATTATCTTTTGATTTCTCCACAATCTTTCAGCTGTCTCTAATTACAACCCGTTTAAAGATTCAGAAGCAAGAAAAAAAAATTGCAAATTCATTAGCTAAATAATTCCCTTTGGGTAATTCATTTAGCACAAGCATAAAAACACACTTTTTAAATTGAAAGAAAACAAAAGTTTTAGAATATGTAGGTGACAAAAAGTTACCAAATACCTCTATTTCTTGACAAGCTGGATTCTGAACTAGATTGCTTGGATTTACTCGACTTTCCATTGGGCCTGTGTGGGTAACGGCACGCCTTGTGGACAAAGATTTAATCTCTTTTATAAAAAGAAAGAGAAAACAAAAAGGAATAGTTTTTGTCCCCATTACAATCACTCCTTATATGTCCATGAGCTTTCCAAATTACATTAGAGAAGGTACCATGGCATCAGACAGCAACTGCTAAGCCTTGACCTAAGGGTTGGCTCACAATCAAGCCCTCTGACCTTCACTAGAGTCTGGATAACCCTACGCACCTCTCTGGTTGCCAGTACCAGTTGTTCTCTCATGGGGTACATCTTCAAAACTAACTTGATAATAAGGCTTTATGTACCTTCTGGATTTGGAGAAAAAAAAATAAAAAAACTATCACACTAGTAGCAGGTAAGTTTAACAGCATAATTCAGTTTTATGCATCAATCATACAACCTATTTCAATGGGGTTTCTCTAATCACCCTCATTGTAGGAATATGGAGGCACTGACAATGCAAAAAATATCTGAAATGTCTAACCTTCCTGTACAAGTAGAAAGCTTTGACACATGGTATCTCTATTACCTTTCTCTTAGACTGGAAACAATTCATCTTTCAGTTATTTTAGGTGTAAATGAATACAATGAGAGAACTTAACAGTAAAATTAACATGCAAGATCATGCTGGATTTTTTAAAAACTTCCAGTAATAATTAAAGTATTTTGATGGCTACACTTGAGTGCTAATTTATAATTAACTTCAGGTGCTTCTTTGATCTTGCTGATACATTTTTTTCCATTTTCTTATCAAAAGCGTCCATACAGTCTGTAATTGCACTTCTTAGTGTGACAATGACTTTGAATAAGTGGATGCATTAATACATGCTTTGGGAAAATATCATTTGAGCCAAAGCAAGCTCTTACCACTGAGCTGGAGTACCATTTGAAGCACTGCTGATTAAAAACATAATATTATATAAGCTCATAATAGGTTTGCCATAAAAATAAAACAACAGTTCTCAATTTTAAGGTAATAGATGACAAGAACAGTAAAGTTAGTACCTTCCCAACAATGTGCATGTTAAGGCATTCAGAGAATTAATATCACAAAACTACAAAATACAAGTATCATGTTTTATATTTGTTCAGGCCTCTTTCTCTAAAGAGGAAGATACTGCATTTTTTTCTAAATAATAAAAAAAATCTTTCAGTTCACTATTTCATTAAGTGTTAAAAGCTCTTATAATAATACAGCGATACAGTCTAACCTACCTGAAGCAACAAATACATAATGCAACAGTGCAGGGCAGTATAACTCAATTTCTCAGCTAAAGGAACAATCTGTAATTCTCAGAAGACAAACTCTTATCTCATATTTTTAACACATAACTAAGACATGCACCAGCAACAATTGAGATCTTCATGTTAACCACTTTCTGCCTGTGAAATGTTGAACAAAAACTGCCATGGAGGTGCTTGGGGCAGTTCCATGAACACAGCAGTCTACACCTACAAATCGGGACCGGTACGACTTCTCCAGTCAGGACATGTGTTTTTAACCGATACACTGCTACTAAACTCAATAATGACCACAGTGGTAATGGCTGATATAAAATATACTTTACGCAATATTTCTTTCTACAAGCAAAGTCTGACTGCTACAGAACAGATTCTGTAACAGCACTAGGTCATAACACAGATGACTACGCATGCACAAACATGACTGGCTAGTCGGAAAGGGTAAGAACAGGGAGGGTAGTATTACTGTAACTATACAGTTAGCTTGGTACAACCTTCTCGTGAATCAAGTTTAAGATAATGAAATTGCCACGTGTGTTTTGTGGGATCATTTCAGAAACTCATTTTTAATTCATTGCTAAACAACTTAGCAGCACGGTTACATGTAAATCCTGATATACTGCCCAATTATTTTTTCAGCTTAACCTCTCTGCTTTAGGGCTTTTTTCATTCAAACCAGCAAGTATGACAGCACTTGAAAAACCCCTGAACCTCTGGGCAAATGGATAACATCAAGATGCATGTCATTTGTGTGTTCATACTGAACAATATCAGTACCCATCCTGCCCAACCTCTCCTACCAGGTTCTGAGGCGCACTGTAGAGTCAAGACTGCACAGCATTAGCTGTCAAGTTCCTTTCTGAAAGGAAGAAACATGTCTGATACACTAGCTCCCTTCCGCTTCTGCCTCCTTCAGAGTAAAAATGGAAGATAAGTAAACTAAAAAGCAAGGAAGGAGTCAGAGCAAAATACTTCAATTTTGACTGCTTAATCATTGTCTGGATTGCTCCCATTTATTGTGGCTCCCCAAAACAGTCACAGAATCATAGTCAAGAAGTACTACTTGATGAAAATGAAACACCAATAAGCCTACTTTGCAAAAGAAGCAATACTTTTTGTGAAAACAAAAGCTTCCCATAAGAGTAAGAGGTGAAGAAAAAAGATTCAAGAATTTGTGAAATTCACAAGCTGAAGCTAAGATTGATGGGTAACTAAACATGAAGCCACATCTTTCCTTTTATTATTTTTTTTCCTTCTGCACAGCTGAGACAAAACCAAAGTAGCACAACATTTTCAACATTACAGATACAGCAGTCTTCCCATCATACATCATGAGATGAAAGAAAATATGTTTATTTTACTGCAGATCCATTCATTATACTATCTGGCAGCAACCTGGGTTTTGTTGTTGCTGTTTTTAAATAAATATCCCTGGCACAGCCTTATAGTCATGCCACAGAGCACAAAATGGAGATCTGCCAAGTACAAATGGAGTGGTATGAGGAACTTTTTTCCCTGTGCTGACAGAGCAGCTGTCCAGCCCCATAAAAATCTGTGTAGGCTATTATATTTGCCTGCATAAGACCCAGAATTTCAGTGTGTGCCTTTCAGACTGAAGGTTGAACATTATCTGCAATGGAGCTCCTATTCTACAGAGCAGTACTCAAGTACCCCCATAGGAACACCTGGAAGGACCTTGCCAAAGACATTGTGGGAGAAATAAACTTCTCATCTATTAAAAAAAAAAAAAAATGCATTTGTCACTTCCTAAAGTGCTCTCAAACTGTTTCTTTCCATTCAAAAAGATTCCAGCCCTTCCTGTACTGTCAAGGCTTGCATTTCAACATATTATCATACACAGCTTTTAGTAAGAAAAAACAAATGACAAGTGTATTTGTTGTGTTTCAAACTATTCCATAAACGTGAGGACCATTAGTCCCAGAAGCCAACAGAATTCCAAATTTAGGGACCAATACAGAAAGAGAGAGAGAGAGAAAAATATGTTTTGGCTTAACTAACTTAATAAAAATCCAATAAATAAAAATATAGCTATCAATAAGTCAATAATTGAAGCTAAGACAAATTCAAATAGGTATCAGTCTCAAATTTGTAACAATGTTTTCACACTTCCTTACACTTTCTTGTGTACTAAGCACTCAAGGTTAAAATCTGGCTGGTTGTTTTGGGGTTTTTTCATTGTTTTGTTTTGTTTTAACAAATACTTTCTTTTTCAGTTTTTTCATTAGTTATTTGCTCTGAAAAATGTGCAGTCAATGTCCATCACAAACATTTTTGATTAAATCAATCACATGAAGAAAACAATGTTTGAGCAGGATTTGTGCAAAGTGCTGCTGCATACCAATATAGATGAAAACCCACAACACTAAAGAGACTACCCAGAGCTAGAATGGCCTTTGGGAATTACAGAAGAGTCTTTTAAAAACAGAAAATTTCAGCTCCCAGTCCCAGTCAGCTACCAAAATAGATGTTCATTTTCTTAAATGTGTCCAGTACTACAATGTACAAACCAAGAAGAACCAGAATAAAAGAAAAATAACAATAACTGAATGGTTTAGTTTCAGTACCAAAACTGATGGTATGATTGAGTAAGGGTACAGTCACCTTAAAAAAGTTATCATAAGCTAAGCACAGGTGTAACATACAGTCCCTCAGCTAGTTACTCATAGACATGCTGCTATTCTGCAGTACAAAGTTTCGTTGTGTGGTAGGAAACCTCACATTAATCACGAGGGCAAGCCAAGCACAAGTAGTTACCAAAGAATATAAACACACTAGAAATCTATACTCCACTTAACTCTGACATCTGGCTTACATACTAATAACTTACCACACGTTTTGGAAGCCAAAGCCCCTAATTAAAACAACTTTCTTCTCAAAAGTAATTGTAGTTCTTGACGTATGAACACATCACCATAATGAACCCGTCTCCTCTGAGGAAAGAGGTGTACAAACAACCGATTAGGCAGTCGGTGACAAAAACCCATGCATGTTCTTTGCATGTTCCGTACTCGCAAAATACATCAACACTGCACAGATCCCTTTACACATTTCTGCAACTAAATCCTTCTTAAAAGAACAGACCAAACACCTCAAAACAAATTTTACACCATCATAAGAAGGAGAAAAGCAAATGAACCCTTG
This sequence comes from Stictonetta naevosa, assembly GCA_011074415.1. Classification (NCBI taxonomy): domain Eukaryota; kingdom Metazoa; phylum Chordata; class Aves; order Anseriformes; family Anatidae; genus Stictonetta; species Stictonetta naevosa. The sequence goes on along the minus strand of CM021701.1, from coordinate 62,442,279 downwards.
TGACTAAATGAATTGCTTCAATATAGACATATTCAAGTTGATATAGAGACAGACATGATGTACACAAGTAGATTTACGCTGACATCAGGGGCCAAGTATGAACATACAAAATAGAAGGCCAGAACTAAGAAGGAACAGCCACTGTTACAGAGGAAGACCTTTGTCTACAGTGACTGTTTCTCTGCACAGCTACAGCAAAATACGATGCTGCTATCTTTATCCTGTTTTAATGCTGCAGATAAATTTGAGATAGCTCATGTTTCTCATGAATAGAAATACATTCAAGCCACGTCTCAAATATGAGGTTAAATATTTATTCCAGAATAAAAAAATTATTTTTAGTAACTCTACAGAGGATTTTTTGTAACAACTTTATTGTAACAATTACAAGAAAATTTGTTACTGCTCTAGTTCTTTTTAAAAGGTCTCCTTCTCTCCCTATCACAGGCACATCCATAGGGACAGCTCAGCTTCTCACCACCCTCCTCCTTACAGGCTATTCAACTCCACACCGTGCAGTGTGCACGCATCTTGAGCCTTGAATCCCAGCATGGCAGCGCATTACAATGGATGTCCTGAACTCCACCATGTCTTTCCAAAGACATGAAACAGCTACCAGAGATACAACCAAGCAGCACTGCTGAATTCCATATATATATTTCCAATAGCATTAATTAAAATAATAAGCAATCTGGCTACTAGATACATGCAATTGTTGTCAGATTGTATGGTGTAACAGAGGAACGCAGACCAAGTAATAGCCTTAGCTATGAAGGCTAACTAAAAGGTTTTCTGTACCAAAGAAACTTGCCTTTTCAAAGAAAAATGCACTGGGGAGGAGTGTACAGAACCCAATGTTTTAACCCAAGGCTGAGTGCAGAAGGCAGCCCACAGAGCGCAGCAGCAGGACTGCTGGTACAGGGCTCTGCGGGAGGAAACAACCATCACCCCTGCAAGGTCTCCCAAGTACGCCTCCCTGCTACAGCCAGAAGAGCTTAGGAGTGGGCAATTCGCAACAAATTTTGAACCACAGCCTACCTCTGGCTTCCAATAATCGGGGGGCAGGGAGGAAGCAGTGTAAAATAGGTGGCACACTACATTTTTTTTTCAGCAAGGATCTATTAACAGGAAACCTTGCAGACCCTGAGCGCACACAGTAATTACAACAACTCGTGGCACCTCAGGGCATGCGGAAAGCTGCCTGGCTCAGCCACCTGCATCCCACTTCAATGCACAATCAAAACTATTTCCCAAACTGTTCCTGCGGTGAATTCCCGATCACTCTTAATACATAAGCCTCCATTACATACCGGCTCAGGAAGCCTTCCAGCCTGCCTCTCGGCCAAAAAAGCCGTCAGGCTCGCCGCCCGCTCCCGGACTTGCTGCCGCACCGGGAAGCGGCGCACGGCAGGGCGGCATCGCCTCAGGTAAGTACGCGCCAGGCACAGCCCCAACGGCCGCCGCCGCCGGAACGTTCCAGAAGGGCCGCCCGGCGGCAGGGCCCCGCCGTGGCAGCGCCTCGCGCCCGCCTGAGGGGCAACGCGAGGCCGCCCTTCGCCCCCAGCCCGGCCCGGCAGCCTGGTCGCTCACCTGCTGCCGCTCTGCCGCGCTCTCTAGCACAGCCCTGCGGGTGTGATAACACAGACCCGTGTCCTTGCTCTCGGCATGTAAACCATAGGATGTACGAGCGTCGTAGCTCTCAGTGCTGCAGAGCTCGCAGCCCTCAGTGTTAGCTGCACATCTCCGTGAGGGAAGTTGGGCGCTCCCCTCAGAGCAGCCAGGAGGCAGGTGGGTGATGGCAGCCGAGGGCACCACGCCCGCGTCTTCTCCCAGAAGCAACACAGACCTGCACTGGCAGTGGCTCTTTTGCTGGCGGCCTTGATACTCTGTGCATGCCACAACTACAGCGTAAATACAGATCCACTTGTCTGAACACCAACACACCATGACAAATGTAACTTTTATAACCTAACAGTGACTGTTTATAAAACATTTTTGATGAAGTCAGTGACACAACCAGTGATTCACAGTAAGACTTTAAGCAGTTATCATTGTTTTTTGCTTGATGTTAGTAATCACCTCGTGAATTACATGTTTTTATTCCAAATAACAACAGGGAAGTCTTACTTGCCAAGACAATTAAATCTGTTGTAACCCCATTGGGATAAATAAATAAATAAAATAAAATAAAGTCACTACTGAGCAAAAATTCTGTTTGATGATTCTACTGTTTCAGTTCTGTTGAGAAACCACAGTTTTATGTGCACCCACTGAGGATATTTGGATTCAGAGCTGTTCTCTTCTGCCTGATGGAGAGCTTTAAGCAGCCTGTTGGTTATGAATTGGCCAAAATGTCTCCTGACCTGAAGAACTATTTCTTCTAAACACCAATTTGGAGATTAAGACATTTCAATTTGGAGGCTTTTTATTCCAATACTTTCAACCTAAAACCTTTCATGCAGCAAAAAGTTTTGATACTTGGACTTTTTTCTTTAGTTCAGGTTGAAAACAATGTTGAAATAGCACTTCCCTTAGGAAAGATAATACTCTTCACTCCTTTCTAGTTATTATTTTAATCATGGCTCCTTAAAAAAAAAAAAAAAAATTTAATGGAAATGGCTCGGCTAAGCATCAAACTGAGAATTGTTAGAGAAAGTATGCCATTTCTCTATTTCTCAAAAAAACCATTTAACAGGGTTGCAAAGGTATTTGCTTTTATAGGCAGCCATTGTTTCTGTCTGCTCCCAAAGCAATTTTTCTCTCTATCTGAACTAGCATTTTAGGAAAAAGAAATGAGAAATATTTATTTTTTACTTTTAGAATTACTTTCTAACTTTGAAATGTTCTCCATCTTCTGTTTATAAACAAGAAATGGTACTTGGTTCTTTAAGACCTACTGTCATTCCACTGAGAATACCTTGTGTTCCTTTCAACTGTATCTTCACTAAGAAAAGGTCCCTGAAATGCTTTCATAAGAAAATGCATTATAGTTCAGATTCTACAAAATACTCAACCTCCTACCCCTTTTAATATCAATGCAAAGCTATAACCTAAACAGAAATTCAGAGCAAAAATACTTCAATGAACCTGGGCTCAGTTTAGCAAAAACACTCCAGGATACACTTTTGGCTCACTGAGTACAATGGGAATCAAACACATACCTAAAGTACTATACGTATGGATATACAAAGCTGCTCGTAACATGTAGCTAAGTGCATTTTCCTGTGAGCTGCACTGGCTCATTTACTCTTCTTATCCAAAACAGTCATTCTCCAAAATCTGAAAGAAAAGTTGGTCCTTGAATCTACCTAATTTATAGTTTGAGTAAGTTCTCTTAGGTGAATAGACCTAATAAAAATGGTATCTTTATATATCTATTAATACAATATCTGTAAAGAAATGCCACTTACAAAAAGAACTGTTAAAAACTTTCCTCTATCCCAGTTATTCCAGATCAAAACTATACAGAGAAAACCTGTTAAAAGAGAAGCAGATCAAGTCTAAACCTGTTAGGCAAATGAAATCAGCCAATAGGGAAATGATAAAATACTGGAAGAACTATTATAAAAATACATCTCAAACTCTCAGCTAGATGAATACATATTTTAATACTGCTTGATGAAGTGTGCTGTCTCTCATTTCTCTTCTATTACACAGTATTTATAATGAAATTCTTTTCAGGAATAAATCTGTTCACCCAAGTGTTCATTTTTCATTGGCATACACACCCTAAGAGTTCATCTTTGTTGTATGAAGGAAATTTGTTCTATTCACCAAAGTTTGGAGCTGGAACCTTGTGCTTTATTTAACCCCATATAATGGAAGCAGTTTCCCCATCATTCTTATATACTGGCCCCTAGTCTCTTTACCAAAAAAGAAGGAGAAGGTGGTACTGGTGATGGTAGACAGCAGCCCTCTTTGCTGCATCCTACCATTTGCTTGTCCCATAACTTTTAATCTTTGGAAACTTTTATCTGTTCTCTAGCAGAAAGTATGCAGCCCAAGAAAACCTGCTATTAGAAATGCCCTTTTTCCGGAGTCTAATCAGGAATATCCTTTATCAAGTTGTATGTGACCATTAGCTCAATATAAAATAATCGTAGTAATACTTTATAATGATATTTCAACACTGATAGTTTAATAAATATATATTTGATTATAGTAATTTTAATAATTTAATTTTAAATTTTGTTATTTTTTCTTTTATTTCCATAAAATGTGTTGATTCCTTATCAGATGCAAACAGGTATGATTTAGCAGTTAATGACCTAGGCCATAGCCTTTCTTCACAATTAGGCCTTATATTTCAAAGAGCAAAGGAGTGTGATCCTCACTGGCACGTATTTTTAACACAACCCTTAGGAAAATTAGACCCATTAAACCACTGTATAATGCCTAAGTTAATAATATAATGCATACATGTAATGCATACAAGTCTTTTGTAAAAAAAAATAATTTTTTTTAAAAAGTACATGAAGAACAATCACTAGCACATTTGCTATTTGCAAATCACGTACTTTTCATGTGTTGTTTTATTATTATTATTATTATTACTACTGTTATTCTCATGTTCCTTGTATCACCTAAATAAACTGCCTCTACCAGGAAAACTTTATCCAATTATGTCTGCTGGCCCCAGTAGAAAAACATTTCACTTCCATGGAGTGGAAAGATCAAGCAATCAGTTCTACATATTAAAACATCATCCCTTCCACCTTCATCCATCACTAGCCTTACAGTAACTTTCCTTGCAGTGGGCCAACCACCACTGGGTGCTTTCATTATCATAAATGCGTACCATGCTTTGCATAAATATTGCCAACCACAGACCTAGTTTCCTAGTAACTTATTAGGCATGTCACGTTAGCTAATCTGCCATAAAATACTATCCCCTACAGGGATTAAAAGAAAGACATGTTACTGCTGTGAAAATATGAACAAGAAATGTAGTGATTCCCTGACAGGCCTGAATGGCTTTTGTATGTTCAGCAACGATAATAAATGATAAGAAAGCAGAGCCTCTATGCACTACTTGAGCTAGAATATGGCAGTCTATCACATTAAAAATATCTATGGCTCTAGGCAGCAAACATAAGTACTTTACCCTCCTGCCTCCAATCTCAAAGCCAAGCAAAAGGCTTGGTTGTAAAACACTGGACTTCATTTGGGGAAAGACTGGACACAAAGTTGAATAAGCACAAAATTATTCAGAAACACTTCTGGGTTTCTGTGTCTTGTATTTCTTCTACTGCCATTAGTAAATCCCTCGTCTGTGTCAGCTATCTAAATATATTTTAATCTAGAAATTTACTGAACACCATGGCATTTCCATTTCTTATGCTATTAATAAGGGTAGTAAAAGAATTGATGTATACAGGGCAAGTTCTTCTGGCAGACTCTGGCTATTAGGGAAAGTAAGACTTATTTAATGATATGGCTATATGAACTACTAGCTATTTTCACATTTTAGCTGCCAGAATGAGTAAACCAGATACTTCTGAAGAAGGAGTTAAAGGTCCATTTGCAAAGCTGAAAGCACTTAGTATTCCTGTCATGTAATATTATATTAGAAAGACCAGTAAAGGATAACAATTGCTAGACACTGTTCTTATTTCAAAGTTTGAGCTGTCATAAATACTTCAAGTTACTTTTCTGTCTCAAAAGACTTCGAAGTTACAAAGATTCTGTCAGAGACAGTAATGATATATCTTCTGAATACCAAAGTCACTTATGAACCTGAAAGGTAGAAGGTTATGTGACATGGGAGACTGACATCACAAATGTTTCCTGTATAAAGCATGGTTCCATTTGGGTTCCATTTAGTCAAACAGGGCAATCAGAGTGATGGTGCTGCTACCACATCACCCCACTGTTTGAATAATTTCTAACAAGGTAAAATTTCTGCCCCCCAGTGTTCCCACCCAGTAAGGCATGGAATAACTTGAACATTTAGTGACACTATTTTCTCAATTATAATAACCTCAATGAGGACCCCTCAGGATTGTTTCATTTCTTTGGTTGATATTTAATCTACTAGTGAGGTTACCCACTCATTCCAAGTCATTTCAACCATTTAACAGAGGCATGCAAGTTGAGGATGCAGCCCGAGCTAGAGTATCCTTCTACAAGATAAGTTTACAGTGCTACAAGCTACAAAAACGCTTATAAAAAAATGTATCTTTATTCTGCTTAGTGATGTCCATCTACAGCTCTCATTGAAACCAAACATCTCAGATAAGGCATGCAAAATACCAAGCAGTCTCCTCCTAGCCTTTGAAAAATAAAAATAATAAATTACTATCGTAATTTTGTAGGACTTGCTCTCGAATCTTCTTGCAAGCAGGGCAGGTGTGCAAAATGCCTGAGGGAATGCAGAGGTCCTCTCTGCACACTACATTATTCCTGGAGGTAAAAAATATGTTTTTGCCTTAGGATATCCATGCATAACTCAGCCTCCTCGGTGCTTCTACCAAGCTTCCTCACATGTCTAACTCCTACACATTTCTGGACTCTGCTTGGTTTGAGTGAGCTCCTTTTTGGTCCTCTCTAGCAGATCACAGAGAGCAGAGATAACGCATCATTCTTGTAAATTAATTACATTAACAGATGAAGAGTGGAATGGTATCAAGAAGTGCGCATGTACCTCTATCTGAAATCACCTAAGCCAAGAGACACTTTCCTTGCACAAATAGAGTCTCTGTTCCTGAAAAAGCCTTAGGCAAAGCCTGCTCAAACTGCTGGGAATACATCCCCTTGTATGTGCTCATTGATTGCCTTATTCATGAAGTCAGTTGGCAAACAGTGGCAGCTCAGCAGCACTGGGAATGCTCCATGCAGTCACTTTTTTTTCACCCTGTAGCCTCTAGTTCCACTCTCAGTGTTAGCACTGCTGTTCTGTGTTCCTGCTTCCTTATGATTGCTTCTCTACCCACACCACTAAATCAGCACATGCCAGACCACAGCATTGATTTTTAAAATCCTTTCAAAACTTACTCACCTTGCAAGTAATAATCCTGCTCTGGTCATTGAATATCCAGACTGATCTTTGTATACATGTGGCCAGGCAAGAAAACCGGATTACTTCAACCAGGATACTCACATGCTCTAAAACTGTGAGACCACATCTGGTCAGTTTGCTTCTGCCAGACCAAGCATTTGTGACATGTAACTACTGTTCTAAGGGGCACTCCACAACCTCTCTTCTGAAATTTAGCATTTTACCTTTTCCAGATAAGAATTAATGTTATAAAATGTAACATCAAAAATGCACTTTCCTTTCAGGCCAGATTCCTGCATTTACTGCATAATTTACCACTGTAATAGCACTACTTAGTTTTCCTGAGGGCCAGGGAAAGAAAGCAGAAAAGGTAAGAATGCTAGTGTAGCTAGTAAAACAATTAACAATAAACAATAGTGTGGCACAATTTATCTATTTATCTCTTATTTATCTCTATTTATCTATTATTGGTAGAAGAAAGCATCTGAAAAGCATTTGAATTTAATTCTTGCTGAATGGTGACTCTTTTGCTTTTCTTACATTGCAAGAGACTTTTACAAGGCGAGACTGGATCTTTAGTCAAACTTTAACTACAGGACATCAAATTACAAGCTGAGGAAAATGGAGAAATTACATGACAACACTACCAATTCTTCTTGCAAAAGACCTGCAGTATCTCATTGCAAATGAGATGTCAATGCTGTAATTAGCAATTCAGTCAGCATTAATTGTGTGTATGTTACTTCACATCAATCACTGTCACTTTCATGTACTCAGGATGTTTTATAGAACCTAATTTGTAAACAATACACAAATGTTTAATCCACTTTAAATTAAAATTGTTAAACATCTATCATAACCTGGTGAATAGAGATAACTGTGCAATTGTGTTTTGGTTCCTAAGTAGGAAAAGAGAATGTTTTGCTAATTGTTTCTATAGGTAGACTTTTAAAATTCTACTAGGTCATATGGGAAAACAAGCATGTATTAATTGCCAAAACATTATAACCAACCTGTAACACTTACTTACTTGTCAAGAATAATTAAAAAAAAAAAAAAGAAAAAACAGGAGTATCAATTTGAATCAAAGTCAAAACTCATTCAAGCAATTCATACTTTATGAATCAGTATCTATTCTTGATTTAAGGTGTTTCCAGGGAAGCATAATCCATGGCAATCCTTGGTAAACATCGGTCCAATTAGTAAAAATATTTAATCTTCTGATTCTCAATTTGTCAGTTTCAAACATCACAACTTTATTTTTGTCTGACAGACTTTGGGAAGCCCCCAAAATAGGAAAATTTTATTTCTTATATATTATGATACTATTATATTTCTCATATAATTATGATAGAACCACCCTTTTACCTTTCATTGGGTAGATTAAGTAAATGGAGCTCCTGGAACTCTTCCTGTTCAATACTTTTTTTTCAAAGTTTTAAATATTCTGCTGGCTCTTCTCACTAACGATCAACAATCTTGTTGAATTGTGAACATTAGTCTTCTACTGGGAGACCTCTGAAAGTGCCAAATAGAACTCCTACTTAATATTCTCAGGATGACATGAAAACCTTTGCTGCAAATTATATTCTCTCTCTCCTATAGACTAACTACTACTGACTCAAAATTAATTGTTCAGACATTGCTTGTGTGCCAGTTAAATATTACACTTAATATGGCCAGAAGGTTCCTTAGGTATGTCTCTCACTGTGAGATTAAGGAACACTGAAGCACAACAAACATCATATTTTTTTTTCCATGTGGCTAAAAGAATGTCATGAAACTAAATAAACCACAAACCGTGACCCTGCCTTCAGTCTGTCTCCTCTGGAGAACTCAGTCCAGACCACGGTCTGTAACTCTTATGTGAAGCTGCCAAAATGCAAATTCCAAACTCGCTGCTGTCTTTCCTTTCACTTAAAATCATATTTAAACTAAAAAGCATATACATTGTACAGCTTCGGCACTGGTTTGCATAGATTTCAGGACTACAAGTCAATTACGTATTTTTAATAATCTCTTTCTTTTGTGATAAAAATGATACTTATTTATAAAAGTTGCCAGAAACAGAGGGGCATCTTTTCCTTTTAATATGTGTTATCATTTTTCAATATCTTATGCCCTTCCCTTACCCCCTGAGTCTGGGACTTGCAGTCCACCAGGTCGGAAACTGCTGAGTACTCAAAGATCACTGGCCTCAAAGACAGAATGAAGCTGATGCCCCTCATGGGTCCACTAAGCCCCGAGACTTGTATTTTAGTAGGTGTATGTTTTCTTTTGAAAATCTAGCAGATATGCAGAGACTAAAAGCTTTACTGTGGTTCTGTGATTCTGTGACTATACCTGCTGAAAGTATGAGGAATGTACAGTATTACTGAACACCATTGTTATTACAGTGGTTCATATAAGGAAGAGGACACTCCCCACGGAGTTCCATGTCTAGAATTTTTCAGCACAATCCAAAATTCTGAAGCCTTTACATGCATATAAAATTTTCTCTCGATGAAACGGTCAGTACAGTACAAATGAAATTGACTTAAGTGTGAGATTAGGAAACAGATCAAAGCATATGACACAAAATTAGAACAAAAATGCTCATGCACACACACAAAAACCCACTAAAATTTGAAAGGAAATGGCTACAGCCAAAAGTATCCAGCTTCCACTAAGCCTGACAATGACTTTCTGTCTTACCTGCGTATGCAAAGTATGTGTTTCACATCAACATGAGTGGTTCTGTAGTATTTCTCCAAAGAGTCTGTTCTTTGCAGAGCAATCTCCTCTATCATGCACATAGATAAAAGATTAAAAAGAACAGGAGAGATCAGAAGATTCTTCTCCCAAAGGATACAAACTATCCACACTGACATCTTAAGTTAAATTCACATATATTCTATGGCAAAAGTTATGGAAAATATACCTTTGGAAGAGTAAAAAGTTTACTTATCTTCCCAACTAACAGATAGAAACACATTCATTTTACTTGTATGTGCATATCAGAATGCACAGGATATACCTTACACTGGTTTCTACTGTAACCTATAAATAAATAATGCTTTATCTACAAAATTCACTACAAGCCTGGAAATTAATTTTAAAATATAGAGAAAATAATGGAGGAGATGGCTGTGTTGAGGAACAAAATCAAGAAGGCAAATGAAATTTTGGTATTTTGAGAACTTATGGATGACATTCATGGGAAACAAGATCTACCAGAATTAGTAATTTACTGTGCATATTTTTTTCCATTGGAGGTAATATGGCAAAACAAAATGGCTCAGGCTTCCTTGCGGCCAAGGTTGTACTAAATTCTGCAGTCACTGCTTAGGAAGGTATTTAAGAATGTGCTTTGCTTCCAGCATGGTTAATATTATTACTTTCAATGGAACTATTCACATAGTTCAATTAGGCTTGCTGAATGAGACTATGTTTACACAAAGTAATAGGAAAGAAAATCACTTCCTTCCAGAGCATCAATTGTTCACAAAAGAGACTCATTAATCTAGTATTTTGCTGATACTGCTTTTGCAATTGGCTGATCTCAAAGAGCCATACAGCAATCTACCCACCAGTGCTTAAAGCTATCTATCATCATTCATTTTTAATTTTTTATTTGCAAAAGAGAACACTTTTTGCTCAGTTATACTATGACTGGATTCCCAGCATATAACCTATTTCTCACTTTGGCTTCTTTCATGTAGAGGAATTAGCCCTCTCGTGTACAATAGAAAGCATTCTGCAGTGACACAGGACAGCTTTTTCAGGAAAGACGGTATTTACTAACTACTTAGAATACAAAATCTCAAGGTCCCTAGTTTGGGATAGGTAAGCAAACAGTATACCATAGTATATGGCATCTGGAAACATTGTTCTCTTCCTGCAGAAGAGACTCCTCTCAGTTGCTTGCCAATCAAATCAACTCTGCATTTCAGCCTGCTGTTCTAGAGTTTTTCTGTGTTCTGCAACCCTTAAGAGAAAATGCTCACCCAGTCATGGTGTGCCTGTTGTATGGCCATGGTAATACTGCTCATCTTGGAATCCGCTCATCAACTTCAATTTCTTGGAAGTTCATTTGGAATCACCTTTCTGACAAACAGCTTGAAAGAAAAAACTATCTTTGGTTCTATTAAGACACAAAGCAAAAATAAAAGAGGAACAGTATCAGCTACATTTTACATAAAAAAAATAATGCAGGGATTGACTGCTTCCTCTACAGCTGTCATCCTCTTCAGTAATTTCTATTTCTTTGAGAGTATTATAATGAAATTCTGTCCTTCTGAAATTAATGGCACGTTAAAGGAGTGAAGACTTAACACAGTCATTCCCTCCACCCCCACAGACTGATGTCTGGCCATGCATGTTTCTGAATGAAAAGTCTGGAACACACGCATTTTTCGCACTGACATGCCAGGATCCACCAGCACAACTGTGATGTCACCTCCAGCCAGGCTTCTACCCATCCCTTCCAAAATTAGAAAAGCACGTTTTGTTCTGATGTGGGTTAGAAAACATGCTATTCCAAAAATGACAAAAATAGTGTCTCTACATTGCTCATCTCAGACGTCTGACTTCCGTATGTCTTGAGTCACTGCTTAGAGTTTATCTGGGCTGAGATACCCCACTTCTTTTTAAGATATTTTTCCTCATCTTCAGACAATCTGAGATCTTATACTGCAGTCAGAAATGCCAGAACATATCTACAAATTTCTTCAACATCACAATGAGATTCCTGTATGTTACTGTCCATCTTTAAGACAAGAAAGAGTGCGTTCTCATGCAGGAATTAGTAGAAGGCGTGTAAATTAATTTACCTTCAATATAATGGGAAAGTGTATTTTGGGGTATGCACAGAACAGGCAGAGATATCCAAGACAGAAATATCTAATTTTTAATCATGAAAGGAATAATAGAAATCCACTTAGCCAAATTCTTCCTTAAGTTCAGACTGAATTCAAAGAGAATTCCAAGAGAAAAATGTTAATGTTGTGCTTCAAGTTTAAAGACTACTTCCCAAGGAACTAGAAGACTCACCTAAAACATATTAAAGTGGACAACAAGCTATGAAAATATCTATATATAAATAAATAAATCTAATTTCTAGCAACTAGTTTACATGGATGCTGCAATATTAATAACCCAATCATGCAAATACCATTGAACCATGTTCCACACTCCTTTGCAACACTTCTGCTTCAACAACCTTATCTATATAAACTAATGTTGACATGGGAGCTCACAAAAAAAAAAAAAAAAAAAAAAAACCTTTTAAATTAGAGGTTTGTGATTAGCTTTTGTCTTCAGCTGTACAAACAACTACAATAGCAGATGGAAGATTACTAAAGAGTAGAAGAAAATGAATTTTCCATGTCATTATCTTTCAGAGATGAGAAGTACAAAACAACACCTATTCCATTACATGTCTGGCACAATGGGCTCCTGTCTTTGGGCCAGATGTGATCTGCTATTTAAAGGAAAGTGGAAATTTAATTAGTACATACTGTAGAGAGACTGACCTTACACTCATGTGAGTTTCCATTAAAGCTGCTATATAAAGCACTTGATACGTTGCAGGCTGCAGCTGTCAGCTTCAAGAGCTACTTTTGAAAGCCCTAAAAAAGAATTAATTGCACAGTAATGTTTGCAGCACTATGATTAGCACAGCTTGCAGTTCCATTGCAAGAATAACCATTTAGTTACCAGCAGTCAAAAGAGGCAGTCCACACAGACTCTGGGTCAAATTCTACAAAGTGTTGAGTACCCACCATTCCCATTAATTTTGGAAAATTAATAATAAATTGCCAGAATTTATCGCCTCCCAGGATCTCACCCAGTAAAAGTAATTAACAAACTACAAATACTTTCTCCTGAAGTTTCAGATACTCAGCCATACCTGTGTTGGGGCACTTTGATGAGGTCATTTCATTTGATTTTATTTTTTTAAATGTTGTACTTGCTTTAAAAAAAAAAAAATGTTTACTTTAAAGAGTATGCAGGTCTCTAGTTACAAATGCAGTATTATTTTTCAGCAATGACACTGACATATATGTTGTTTATGCCATTCATTATGCAAAATGACTCAAGAGGATGTCAAAAAAAGAAATGAGTACAGAGCATTTGCCAGTTCATCTCCTGTTGCAATTAAATTCATAGCTTTAAGAATCCAGAAATGCTTCTTGATCTGACAGGTAGCAGAACAAAGCACTTGTATTTTAGGTGTTGTCTGTCATGTTTTATCTGAGGTAGACATTTACATACTTCAACAATGCCAAGAACAAAAGCTTCCAAATTCACATAGAAGATGGTAGCTTTCATTAATCACTGATTAACTAGGAAACAATCTAGAATACCAGATTGCTCTAAGAGCTTGATATCAACTGAACATCCCTCAATAGACCTCTAATATATCTGAGAACATTGTGTACTTCCACTAAAAAAATCAGAAGCAGAAATGTCAAAAAGAGATTGCAATAATGAATAATTATTTGCTATTACTGCCTATGAGTTAATATACTAATGGATCTCTGCTTATTCCACACTTGTAAGCTAACTGATTGTTAATGCGTGTTTTTATGTGGTAACATTACTCAAACTCCAAAATATGACATTACTCTGAGCAAGCAGGCTCTGATACTTTGCTCAGTAAAAATACTGATGTGTAGAATAAATGCTACCTCATTGTTTTGTTGCAACACTGCAGTTCTGGTGAAAGCTGCGGTAAAAGCTGCTGTCTCTTGAACACTGAATTTCTAAATTAGTATGTATATTGTAATTTAATGCAAAATATGAAAAAAAAATGCAACTAGATTCATTTATTTTATTTCCCACGCAAAGAGTCTCAAAAGAGATGGAATAATCACTATTGTCACTGTAAGTCCTTTAGCCTCATGTATAGTGGTCCAGAGAGGTGGCAGACGAGCACAACTCCAGAATGTAAGACTGTCTGTACAGGCACAACTGGTATGCACCTTTTGCTAGATGCAAAGTGATATTCACCTCTTGAGCAGGTCTGTGGCTTCATTCTTTTCCAAAGCCTCTTGGACAAACTAAACCACTGCCATTGAAAAAGTTTTAAGATGTTGGCCCTAAACACTGGCACTTCACTACTGCCTATTGGTAGCTATGAGCACAAAATGTTCATCTGAAGTTTACCCTCAATCAGAATTGCCTTCAGTACTACCCTTGAAGAACTCTTTTTGTTAACTGTGCTGCCTCCTTTCCATATCCATAAACCAATAACTGCTTGCACCTCTATGTGCTAGCATATTTTTCTGTAATACATTCTTCTGCACTGCTACTTCACACTCTTCACTTGCATTTACCCAGGTAATAATCTTCAACTACCTGAAGTACAAAACAAGCAAAACTGTAGCAGCATTCATGTCTCGCAGAGCAATTATGATAAGTATTTCCAAGTAGACACCAATCCAACCAGTACAGAAAGTTTGGCTGGTGGATCCAGGTCTGGATTAATGACAATGAGAAACACCATACAAAGTTTGCACAGAAGTTCTATAAAACAAAGAAAGAATGAGTAAATATAAGCTTATCTAGTACAGCCTATAGCAGGAATTCTAGGGACACTATTTCATTCAGGTGGTAATTTTCACCATTACAAATGGGTGAAAGATGGGCAAATCACTTTGATTCTGATTATAACCTGGATTATCTCTTGATGTAAAAAAAAAAGATATGTACACACACATACATATTAATAAAGTTTTCCATATGTGGAGTTTGTGCATCACTCTGCAGGAATGGTTAGATATGAACTGTTGCTTAACTCTTTCCCTAGAACACACTAGTAGGCTGGAAAAGGAAAGACTAGAGCCCTGTCTTCATCTTCCCATTGCATGGCCTACTTTGTTCTAATTTGCAGATGTTACAGGCCAAGAATGAATGGGTCATACAGGGAGCCAGGAACGGCTCTGCAGAGAATGAATGTGCAGTTTGTCCAGCAGAACTGCTGTTAGTACAGCTCGTGCATCACACACACCTTGTGCTTTAGTTCAAGCCTCACAGGGCAATCCAGCCCATCAAACAGGGAGGAAAACCAACTTTTTCTCCAGTGAGCAGCAAAAATTATTCCAACCGCCAGCAAAATAAACCAGTAAGTTTTTCAGCCCTGCTGCACTTTCCTAATGAAATAACAGACAACTCTGCAGGGGCAACTTTGTTCTTCAAAGCTTTTTAGAAATATTGAAAAATCTTTATATTCTTCCTGTGGGCAGGAAAGTATTAGTAACTGCCAATTAAAACCATTACAGAAATAGAGATGCAGAGAAGCTTAAGAGCACAGTTCAGATGCTGTGAGTGAAAAAGACAGCCCATGCATTCCTGAGCTACAGAACATTTTGTTTCATTCTAACTTCTGCTTTTTTCTTTGCTTTGCTAAGAGCCAGTGCATCTGGTATAAAGACGGGTTCTTTTCGTCTCTTCCCAGTGAAGTCAATGGTAATAAATAGGTAGGGAGATAAAACAAAAGGCTCTGAGCAGCATCTGGAGCATCAGCTCAGTTTTGCCCATTTTTTTAAATTCACAGGAAAAGATTGTCTGGCCAAACATGAAAGAGAAACTCGGCTGTGACTTCTCTGGGAAGACAGCAAGACCACCTGAGCTCAAGAACAAAAAAAACAAAAGAAGAAACAGGGCATGTTCAACTCTGTAAACTATACTCCCAAAGATGCCCCAGCATACTGCTTCCTGCCATAAAGGATTGTGTTATATTTCTTCTCACCTTCCAAAGAGATAATTCAAAATGTATTTTAATAATTCTAAGTGCATTATTATGCAGCACTCAGGGAGTACATGAGAAACCTTAAATACTTCCTGGCTGCAATATTTTTAAAGATACAAAGTTGAGATGATTGAGTGCAATTAATTCATTGTTCTGAGAATCAATGGACCATCACACTAACCTGCTGCTCAGAAAAAGGCGGTTGCAAACACACACAACATTGGAAATCTTGCCTGCTGGTTGCAAAGGTAGGAGGGGAACAGGCAGAAAGGAATAGTCTTTCACTGTTCTTCTCAGAATCACAGTCTTTGAACAGATAGATTTTGCAAGTGGAAGACAATCTTGCCTGCCTGAGCTACAATTTGTGCCTCATAGCACACTACAACACTTTTACTCCTTTCTTCCTACACTTTTACTCCTTTCTTCCTGAGAGGCACGAGTGAAGATTCACCTTCCTCAAGCACAGAGAGGCTCAGTCAGAACTTCCAACACCCACTGCACCAGCAGGAGGTTGTGAAAAGGCACATGAGAGCGTCAGAGGGCGTATCGAACCAGTTGTGGTTTATCATATTACCCTAACCACAGAAGTGTGACCTCTCTTTCACAACTTTCACTTCTCTTTTGAGATAAATTGTTGTTCTAGTTTAGATTATAGACAGAACAAGTATTTCCCTACTCATAAAGATTAGATCCTTCATGATCATGAGGATCAGCTCCAGGCTTGCTTCCTTCTAGCATAATAAGAGATAATGATATCACTAAAAGGAAATACCTAGAGAACTTTATCCTCAGTCTAATCGCAAATTTGCTTTCCAAACACTTTTTTTCCCCTCCCAATATCAACAACGATGTTGAACAATAGTTTTCAGTCTGTAGTTTGAAGATATTTGCAGATGCATGGACTACTTTTCTTGTCAACAAGACATACCAACAAAGGAAACAAGCTACACCACCAGTAAGATTGATCTAATTAGGACACAGACTAAGACTGAATAATGTTCAGAGGCCTGTGCACCAAAAATATTTGAAGCTAATATGTTAGGGTAGTTTTTCAAATAACACTACTAGATATACAAATCACTTTCTTTAAAGAGAAATCAGGTCTTAGTATTTTCACACAACAACTTTGGATACTTAATTTTCTCTTGCTGTGTCACCACAATTATCCCTGATGTATTTTACCATTCATTTGCATTTAGAATGCACAGCAGAAGCTGGTATCACATACATTTTCATAGATAATTGAAAAATTAAATGTATGGCACTAAATGGAATCAGAGGAACAGGGGAAAACTCCAACATTTCCTTGAAAACATAGCTCAGTTGGAAAGGACCTGGCAAGTGTCCTAAGTTGAGAACAGCATTTTACTTAATAGTGGCAGCACCTTGCTAAAAAGCTTTGCATTACATGCCAACCAGCACTGGCAGCACAGGGTACACAGAGTTGATTTAGTTAAAACTATGACACAAGGAGATCTCTGCCAACCTAAAAATTGCTGTGTCATGCCCTTACTTTCACAGTATTGTTTTCCATCCACTGTCATCATAATGCTATAAGGGAAGGGAGAGGAAGGGGGTGCACTCATTTCATTTTTACTGCCAGTGCTCACACTGTGCTTTCCTTCATCTTGATAACCCAATCTTGGTCCAAAACAGGGGAACAATTAATACTTAGCCTTCTTCCAAAATGAGAATGGAATAAGGTGGGCACTGTGGGGATGCCTGCCACAGGTATCTTATGTTCCCTGCCTTCTAGCTGAACTCCACATCTGTCATTTACATCTCTTCATGGAACTAGTCCTCAGTGGATTCACTCTGATGCCACTTATGCTGTACAACTTCCCTGGCCAACTGCTACGCATGTTCTAAGGACATCCTTACATCCTAATGTATTCTTGCAGTCTACCAAAAACAGAAATTAAACACATTGATAAATATATTACAACAACACCCTAAGGTTTTTTTTTAAACAAACAAACAAACAAAAAAAGCATTTTACAGCACTTTGCTCTTTGGGGCCTGGTCTTAAAATCAGCTAGAAAAAATATATATATTTGAAACTACACAGGCAGAACTGGAATACTGGCATAAAGAATTCCTGAAGCAGGAAGTTTCACAGGGCATTCTGCCCTGATACACACCAGTGAGATTCAGAGAACTGGGAAACAAAAAAGTATAAAACTAGAAAAAATTAATCTGTATTTTAAAATGGAGTTTACAGGAGCTCATCTTCAGCCTCAATAGAAATATTTGTATTCACTGTGCAAAGAATTCTACCTCCGGTCAAATTTGTTGTATTGCCTAGTTCTTGCAGATAGTAGAGTCTACTGAACAATGGCAACACTGCATTTATTTTTATAATTATTAAAATAATGATGATAGGCAACACAAAGACGCAATATTAAACTATTTCCTCAACATTTCTACTCAATCATTTGTGGGCTTTATGTCTCAAGCCACAGACTCTAAAATAACATTCTCCTCTCTGGTCTCTCCATTTTCCTTCCCTGCATGTTTATTTTAAGGTGAAAACACATTTGAGTACCTATATTATACACATCACCAGCTATCAGAATGATAAACTTCTAAAAAACAGAAGCCAGGATGGTTCAACAATCTGCAAGTCAAAACTATAACTTAGACTTCAGTGCTTAATACTTACCGTACCTTAACCATTGCATCTACACTAATCAGAACACAGATGCTCTCCTGAGTTTTGCAGCATGATAATGACCAGAAGTAACAGCATTAGTTGGTGATCCTCTACTTTAACTACCTAGTAAATTGACTGATTAATTGATTATTGCTTATTTTATTGCATTACCGTCACAACCGTGATGAGCATTGCTCTGTAGATGGTATGTAGTACATTAACACCTAGCAGAAAATACTCCTCGCTCGCCTTAATTAGCAAAAACAGGCATAATGTAGAAATCAGAAGAGAATAGATTTACTGATGCCAAAGAATGGATAATAATTAAGAAGATCCCAAGACTCCTAAACACTAATTCATCAGTGAAGTCTCAGACTACAAGGTTCTCAAGGTATTTTTCTGTTACAATAAGCTACCATCTCCAATCTCAGTATCAACAATAACCAGTTAAAAAAAATATCCTCCTAGAAATAAACTCTGCAAATGCATTGGGGAAATCTAGCAACATTTATTTATATGCAGCTAAAGCAAATGGTTTATTTAGTTCAATCTGCAGTGAGATTGTGTCGTCTTTTTCTGCATAATAGTTTGCACAGCTACAATAACACATTTAAAATATGAATTGCCTATCTATATTTAGGCTGATTTATTGCCGAGAAATGTGCGCTCTGCTTACTCTGAGTGCCATGTTATTGTTTGGATTGCCAAACGTATTTCTTCTCAGGGAAACGGTTTTGTTTGGTTAACAGATATATACTCATCCTGTTTCTTTGCGTAAGTGTGATAGATGACAATGTAATTAATGGATAAACACATACTGAAGTTTGTGGACCTGTCCCAGGATGCCATAATGTAGAGATATCAAAAGTTTTACTGTATAAATACTTCGAATGCTACTGGAATTCTGGAAATACACTTCACAAATCCTCTCTTTGACGCTCCCTGAAAGGATAAACTGTTACAATTACCTAAAGAATAAAAAAATAAAATAAAATAAATAAAAAAAAACACCTTTGAAATGGGTTTAACATGGGGAGGATCCCTCTGAAATGATCCCAATATATTTAACGGGCTTGACTCCTCCAGTTGATTCTCATTTGAATACCTGCCAGTGTCCTGCAGCTTTGACAACCACATGAAGAAACAGAGGCATCTGTCAAAATTTTCTCAAACACCAATTTCGTAGACTGTCATAAAGTACAATCATCTCAGATATCTCAACATCTACCCTCAATTATCACACAGCCGTATCTAAGATAACATAGAATGAGAGATACTACCGTGTACCAGCTGCAATCACAGCAGGTTTTCTATGGTGATAAAGCTAGAGAAAAATCCCTATAAGCAAATCTATATGAGGAAGAAAAACAGAAGATGCAAGAGAGAAAGATCAAAAGACTTAAAAAAAAAAAAAAAAAGTAGAGAAAATGGGAACTAGAATATCTGTCTTGGAATGACAGGAGTAAGATAAAAAGCCAAATAAAGCAAAAAGAAATAAGGGGGTTTTGGAAACTAAAGAACTGGAGAAAGAGGCAGACAAAGGTTTAAGGGCCGGTGCACCGTTGGAGTATGCTACAGGCTGTAGGTTTCCTGTAGCCATACATATAAAGTCATTATTAACAGGTTTGGAGAGGTAAGCTCCCTAATGTGTATCAAGCTCCACGGACTTAAATAAAAAAAAAAAAAAAAAAAAAAAAGTTATATATAAAGAGCTATAGAGTAGTAGCTGGGGTAGCTTCTTCTCTTTCCTGGATGACAGTAACCCAATTGGTAAAAAGAACATTTATACTGTCTGCAAGGAGACTGATAGGACCGTAAAGCTTTTGAGGCGGTACAACACTTTGTGTGCCATTTATATCATACTGTTAGAGCTAAGGAATCACACTCCCTTCAGAGGAAAGTCTAAAGGCATCAGCAGAAGTGTTTTCACTAGATGTGAACTTTTGTGGGTCCCTGACTGTACATTTTTACTTATTGTTGTTAATTTCTTCTTTTAAGCAAGCGCTACAAAAAAAATAATCACTGTTTAGTGAATATTGTAATATTCTTGTACCTAGAAAACTAATTCCAGACGTATTTTTAGCTCTGGAGTAAGTCATACAGTCTCCACAAACATTTTGTGCAGTTACCATATTTGAATGTTTCTTCATGCTGTCAACACCTGGTTGTCCTGCTCCTTCTTCTCTCTTTTTTTTCTCTCTGTCATTCTGTACTGACAAATTCATTACACAAAGAGCCACTCAAAACAGCAGAGGGCAGACCTCCTCTACTATCTCCCACTAAATATCTAAACAATTAGCTCTGACCAGCCAAGTTTTGGACTTGAAACTGAAATCCTAGTAGCAATTTCATTTTAGGCATGTTGAATGTAGTCCCTTCCCTCAAAAATATATTAACTCTCTATTAGCTTATTGTGTTTATTGTAGGCTTTTAATCAATTCAGCATTATTTTTTTTTTTTTTTACCATTACCTTCTAAAAACTACAGAACACATTGAATCATTACATTATTTGGTATCTCCACATTCGGAACAGAGATACTAAGTGGGATTAGGCACAAATTGTCTATTAAAATATGTTAGAAATCCTGGAGGAGTGTCAGTTTTCTTCAAAATAGAACAAACGTTCTATTTTTGTGAAGAAAATGTTAATACTTTCCTGCAGGTCAAGCCCCATTCTGTTCTAATGCACGGGGTTATTCCTCCACAGGTTCAGGACCACACGCTTGCCTTTGTTGAATTTCAAGAGGTTCCTCTCTGCTCATCTCTTCGGCATGCTGAGATCCTTCTGAAAGGCAGCACTCTGGGGTATCAGCCACTCTCCCACTGTTGCATCATCAGAAAAATTGCCACCACTCTTCATGGTGGACAACAAGTTAACCATGAGCCAGGGGTGTGCCCTTGTGGCCAGGAAGGCCCATGGGATCCTGGCCTGCATCAGAAGGAGGTGGAGAGAAGTGATCCTCCCCCTCTACTCAGCTCCTGTGAGGACACACCTGGAATCTTGTTTGTACTTCTGGGCTCCCCTGTACAAGGGACATAGAACTTTTAGAGAGGGTCCAGCGTAGAGCCACAAAGATTATTAAGGGATTGAAGCATCTGTATTAGGAGAAAAGACTAAGCAATCTGGGCCTGTTTAGCCCAGAGAAGAGGAGATCGAGAGGGAATCTTACCAACCTCTACAAATACCTGAGGGGACAATGTAAAGAGGGTGGGGCCAAACTCTTCACTTGAACAGGCTGCCCAGAGAGGTTGTGGAGTTTCCTTCTTTGGAGAAATTCAAAACCCGCCTGGATGTGATCCTGTGTGTAATATGCTCTATGTGACCCTGTTTGAGCAGGGGGGTTGGACTAGATGATCTCTGGAGGTCCCTTCCAACCTCAACCATTCTGTGATTCTGTGAAATATATTTTACAGATTAGCTGTGGTGGGGAGGGGTTCTTCCTTCTGACTAGCTTTTGGACACACATATTAATGTGGGGTTCAGTAAGGAATTCTGGAAGAGTCCAGTACATTTCGGAATATAACCTTTTCTATAGGGTACATATTACTAATATATATTCATTACTTTCTTTCAGCCTATATCTGATGTTCTGAATCGCTTTCAGAAAATAGAAAAGGTGCATTTTGCATATACATGTATATATATATGAAATACAAGAACATATCAAATTTTCTTTACCTTCTACCACAAAATAATAATAATAATAATAAGTTTGAATACCAAATATTACAAAAAAGTTAATTTAGTACTGGCAATTATTTCTAAGCGCCTTATTCCATTTGGAATAAATTAATTAATTGTTGTACTCCATTATTTCCTCTGCCAGATCACATATTTTTTTAACCTGGAAATGGAAAGAGAAACCCTTTGCAGGTCAAAAGACTTAAACTAGGATCTAGTATACATTAGGGAAACACTTGCATCAAGTGTTTCAGAATACACATTACCTAACTACATACCTAATTATGTAACATTATTCAGAAGTTTTCTGGGTGGCCAATCTGTTATACCTGAGAAAGTTTTCAGATCACTGGGTTCACGCTGAAATTAATCACAGGACTCAAAACACCAGTTCTGGAATCCAATAACAGGTAGTTTGTATAAGTTGCCACCCCATACCTATAGGAAAAGGTGCAAGAATAAGAACCATTTTAATTTTCGATCATTCTGTCAAGGTCTGCAAGCGTTTTGTTGCTTATTACCACCTGACATTGAGCATTGCACAAATATCATACAAGGCCTTCTTGCTGTAGCCACTGTCTAATCCCAAAAGATGGTGAAGAATTCCATTTGTACAAATACTTATTCTTTAGACAATATGACCCTTGAAGAAAGCGTGGAATTTTGGAAGCACGTCAACCATATGAACAACATAATATTCTCTGAAGAATGCTAGTGTTACAGGTGATCATCTAACACAAGTTTCAGACTCCCTGAAATACCTAACACTAATAAGCACACACAGGTATATATACTTTATATACATAACATATCAGCTGTACAATCATAACCTGAGGAAGATCTAGCATTGTTTCTTTCACTGCAGAAAGGCAGTCTGAAGGATGATTTATTTCATGCTACACAATGACTTCTGTGTGGCCTCTATTCTTTTCCACACATTAACATTCTGAAATTGTGAATTATTTTTCCACAAAGGAAACAGAAGAAGTTTAAAAGCATCAAAACCAACCAACCAAACAAACAAACAAAAAGAAAGAAAACCACCTGATGGATAAAGCATTAAAAGCAAACCCAAAATTTGGAATAAAGATTGAACTACTATTTTCTAATCCTGTAGCTGAACAAGCTTTTTATTAATTATTATGGCAATGTACTCTGTTTAGGTGATTATGGCCTGAATGCTTTACTTAGAAAAAAAAAAATTCACTCAACTTTATATAGACAGTCAAGTCAATCCTTTGAATTTAACAGGGCCATTCCTTGCAGTTAACAAAACTGCTGTGTGCATTTTATTTTGAGGAATTGCTCTTTAGCAGTATACAGGGACGGGAGTTTTTGCTTATCTCATATTTTATTCATAAAAAGAAAAAAAATGTTTTTGAGCACCAACTGATGCAACACTTCCTGTTTAAATTTCCCATGTTCTCGTTCCACCTACTAGCTTGTCAACCAAAAAGTATGGAACATGCATTTGTACAGTCTCTGATATACTCTGTAAGCCATAACAGCTGCATCACGAAAGAGGTGAAAAGTATAAAAGTACTACGGCATATTACCATTCCGAAAGATGTATGATATTGCTTATGCTGTTTGTAACTCAAGTTTGATTTTGTCTGTGACTCTTTTTTGCAGGTCAGAAAACAACAACAATCATTTGGTCTCCTACTCAAAGCACATTGATTTGTCCAGCTCTATTTTTAAATTCTTCTGCTTTACGATTTTATTATTGTCACCATACTAGAAGAATACTAATTTTATGACCTTGCTTCAAATTAATACTCTCTTTTTTTCAGAGATCTTTTAATGATAACAAGTAATGAGTGACAGTTATGAATAACTGAGGCTTCAGTTTAAGCGTAGTGCAAAGAAATGACAGTTCATTTTTTAACTGTAATATGCCTGAACAGTAAGTTCTTCAGCAAAAGGCCAGATGGTGCCAGCCTTGGTAGCAGACTCTTTGTTCTAGGCAGCTGTCTTTTGTTATTACACTGACAAAATCAATTTACGTGAGCAGCCAAATGATTACTAAACCACTTCTGTGGAACCGTTTTCTGTGGCAGACACATACCTGTTGCAGTAACTTACAAGCTAGTGGCCTGTCACTGCTTTTTCAGACAATGCCATGTAGACATACATGTATAATACAGCAAGACAAATTTTAGCATAAACAACCCTACTGCCCAAATTTACTCTAATCTTGTGCCGTTCTACCCTATTTTTATTGCTTCCATATATGCATATTTATTTTTAGTAAGAACATTTTATTGTAAGCTTGCCTCACTGTCGTCTTTTATTCCTGTGAACAATGCGATTTACATATATTAATCACTAAAACAAGAATGATAGATTATGGTGTTTGTCTTTCTTGAACAATCAGTCACAGATTATCTGAGGAGGCTGTGTTCACATTTAGGAATGAACAATGAAGCTCAACAAGACACAGCCAATCTTTCAGAAGGCATTCTCCATGTTGTGATAATGGAGATAAATAGAAATGCAGATTGCATATACAGAGAGTAGAATAACACAAGCAAAATTAAGAAACGGAAGTTACAAAAACATATTAAATTCTTGCTGTATGTATTAAGGAGACTGTCAGTTCTCTGTCAGGATTATTTCTTCTCCCTGGCAATGACAACTCAGAAGTGTTTGAGGGTGTGCAGCACCTAAGAACTGGCACTAAAACCATGCAAGATCAGACAGTACCAATGTAGTCAGCTGTGTTTCAAATTATGTAGCCTATTTTTGTGCTACCATTCTCAATTTTATACTTCTGTGTATACAGCTGGTGCATTTTAAAAGTCAGTATTATTTTAGATGAACTATCCTGGGTAAACAAAATATTAAATCAAAATCTGTTTTTGGACTTGTAACACTCTGAAATACAATCACCTGAATGGAAACTACACCACTAGAAGAAGGTGTGATCTATGCCACAAAAAGGTTCCTATATCATTTAAGTGATGCCTCAGATTTGGTGTAAGAAGTGTACCTGAGAATCCCTTTCTTGACTTTTTGAGGGTTACAGAAGATCCACTCTACGAGATTTTAACATACAGTGTCACAATATAGCAAAATAAGATTTTTCTTCTACTGCTGTAGAGAAAAAGTCATAGATGTTTGTTATCCTGATCCATCTTTTTACCCCTAATATGCTCCAATAATGGCTGAGTCCATAGCAGCAACACTGCCAACAAGTCAGCACGAAATCATCTCTGTGGAAAGAGATAATTTGCTGACCTATTATTCTTTTGTTAACATGATTTATGTTACTGGTGTTGCTCACATTATCTTTGGGTAAGCAATATTTCAGTGTTTATAATACCTTTGCCAAAAGTGTTATTTATTTATTAGAATACCTATAATGTTAGGCTAAATTTATTAGAAGAGGCAGTATATTTTCTTTTATCAGGTGATAACTACTGGAAAAAAAAAGATGTCAGATCTTCAGATACACACACCCTTTCTCAGATTTGTTTCCTCATTATCTGTTTTATCATGACAGTTAGAAAAGGATGTTACAAGCCTCAATTTCTCAAAGACATTCAAGCTTCAAGTTATTCATTGTTTAATACCAATGACTTCAGTAAAACTTAGAAACTGTACGGTTTATGACACTTTCAAAAAAAGCAGAGTATGGAAATAATAGTTGTTAGCTTGCACACATCTCTTTTATAGGAAATATATATTGAGGAAATTATTTCCAAGAAATTTAACAGAACGATTATCTGGCATTGAAGCATTTAATTAGAAGTATCATTTGCCATCTTGCACAAAACAGAACTAATAAATCATGATTTCTGTAAAATTAGGTTATCTCTATTCATTTTGAAACCACGTGGTAATTCCTGTGTATTAACTGGATATATATGTTTGTGTTAAGTTAAAAAAACAAAAAAAAAAACAGTTACACTGTTCTCTTATAGATAAAGCTAATTATATGGAAAATTCATACTTCAAGTTTGCACCGCTTGACTTGATTCAGAAGTAGAAATAATTGGTTTTATGTTTAGTTTTCTAGCTTAAGGAATGAAGACATGCACACACAATTTTTCTCTAAACCCCTGAACAGAAGAGTTTTCTTGAGCTTGAGACTGCTGCTATTTAACACACCAAGAATCTCGATGAACTCTGTGAATCTTAGCACAGGCATAAAGATGTCTGTGTGAAGAAATGACAGCAGAAATGGGGCATTACTTCTCCATCCTAGCTTTTACTTATGTGGCTATATTTCTGATTGAATTGTTACATTTTTATGTGGTCCTAATTAACAGCATATCAGTTTTTGGAAGCCATGTCAACTGACAGAAACCCCCGAAAATGAAATATTTTCTCTGTCCTTCAGTGTACTCCTGATACTGTATGCATGAAAAGCAGTATATACTTGGTGTTTTACAAAGGATTTGTGACCTTGTAATTGCACAAATGCGCGTTTGTGACTCCAAAGTCTAAGCTGTATTTTCAAAAAGTCATATTTATTTATGAGCATGCTTCAAGAGGTATTTAAGGCACACAAATATGCTGGATACTTGGCCAGACTTTCAAGACTAAACAGACAGTCTATTTCATTCTATATCATTCAAAAGAACTTGGGAATCTGGTTTGTAACCTTTTATACAGCCTGCTACCTAAAATTAGGCATTTAATAAGATAGCCGAGGTAGGAGTTTTAATGGCACACTGATCAAAATAAATTAGTATCAGAGGAAAGAACGAGATGGATAAGTGAAGCGGTTAGAAAAAAGCACTCTATGTGCCTAACTGCATACCTTTCTTTTAATATATCATGATTACAGTCTTGCTGTTAAGCTACCGATGTAACACACATTAAAGGGGATATTAGAGGTTTTATTACTTTTTTTAAAAAAATTATTAATGTCATTGTAATACCATACATCTCCTTAGATTAAAGAACAAGACAATTAGAGGATTCTATGTGCAATTCAACAGAAATAGAAAACTTCAAGAAACATAATGAAAACATATTCTTCATGTCACAGAATCATAGAATGGTTTGGGTTGGAAGGGACCTTAAAGATCATCTAATTCCACCCCCCACCACCACCATGGGTAGAGACACCTCCCACCAGAACACGTTGCTCAAAGCCCCATCCAACCTGGCCTTGAGCACTTCCAGGGATGGGGCATCCACAGCTTCTCTGGGCAACCTGTTCCAGTGCCTCATCACCCTCTGAGTACAGAATTTCTTCCTTACATCCAACGTCATGACTCTTATTCTGAAAGGATGACATGTTGCTTTGTGAATTTGGAAGTTTCAGTCCCAACAGTTCAAAAATATCAGAGAGCCAGAAGAACAGCATGTATCCCATTGCTACAAAGATGTGCTCAGAAGTTGTGATGTTGCTTTAGTCACTGTCTTGTACACTACCCATTCTTCCTCTCCCTTCCTCGTTTGACAACTGTTTTAAATAGACCCTTCTCTTTGTTTGCTCTTTTAAGCCAATTTAATCAGTCTGTGTGTATCTAGCTCATATCTCCTTGATGAACCTTTCACATATCACAATCCTTCTGAAGACCTTCAATTCTTTATAAACAGGAATCTCAACAAACATCTGAGCATCCAATATATTTAAAAGTTCACCTATTTTTTTACTGTTTTTTTTTTTAACCTATTATTCCAAAATCGATACATAAGAGAATGTACAACACAGTGCTGCCAGCCAAACAGAGCCTGACCCATTAAGATGGAGTTTCTAAAAAGGAAAAAAATAACTGAAAGAGACACCTTTCTTTCATGTCCACTTGCAACCATAGCTTCACACAAAGGTTTAGGAAGAATAACTAGCCTCTGATGCAAGCTATTTTTAATGCAGCATCTAGTCTGAAAACAACAACAACAACAACAACAACAAAAACTACTTGTGAGCATAATTAAAAAATACTATCTCAAAAGATGAGGATGAAAAACTTAGCAAGGTCAGACTAAATGAAAATGGGTTGAATATTAAGAGACAAATTTAACAGATTAAAGAAAAGCAGGAACACTTCACTTTCTCATTCCTCTTTTTTGTGCCACTAGATTTTTATTCACCCAACACTTCAATTTTCTTTCTGTTGAAACATTCCTATCTTTTCCATAAAAGTGAGATTCATGTCTGCCCTGGACTCTCTTGTAATTAACTTTGGCACAACTAACCAACTAATTCTATGATTAGAGTACTACTTTTAATTTTTATTTTGGTATCACCCATGACGAATTATTTTTATTTGTACATTTATAATAGCCAGATCTATTGGATTTGGAATTTAAGATCTGTAAAAAGAATTTGTAAAGAACAGATCCATCTTCTCATTTCTCTTGCTTGCAAGCCTTTACAAACTAGTTATTAGAACAACAAAATCAAGTAGTACAAAGCCACTTTTCATGCAAAATTATTTCAGCCTATAAATTTTAAGAGCTGTACTTCCTATATATATTGTGTTCTTTATACTGCGGTTAAATTACATGATTCATCTGATGCTAGTGTTAACTGACTACACATTGACTATAACTTAAAAGGCATCCTCTGATCAACTCATTATTCCTCAGGTTTGATGAGAGAAATGTCCAGATTAGTTGGTAGACTTAGAAGAAGACAAAATCTTACAGATAACATTTTTAAAACAGTCTGGGCAACTGAGTAAAGACCAATTCTACTCACTTATGCTGTGGCTACTTCTGAAACGGCCATGTGCCTCTTGCAAAAACTGCAAAACCAAACAATGAAACACACATGCTGCTGCTGCTCTTGAAATTAAGAGCTTGTAAACAATAATATCAGCTTCCTGCATGAGTTTATGTTTCTTCATGGTTTGAGAGAAAAGCATAACAGACTAAACTCTGAAATACCTGCTTGGTTTTTTTCTTCAGATAGAGGATATAAAGCAATCATAGAATATCTAAGGATTTTACACTTTTTGCTTCATTAATCTTTAATAGTCAAAATTAAAGAACATCTAGAACTGGCTTCAGCTGAACTCATAAACTGAATTGAAGTGAGGGATTCATTTGACCAGTCTTTTGACACCTACAATTTGGATGTTTAGCTGGATGCTCCTGCTTAGGGAGGCAGAGCTCCCTCTCTAAGCAAAAGAAGAAAACTTCCAGAGCAAGTCTAATGCCAGTTTTCTCTGACACTACCGTGGCTAGTTAAATACTCAGAAAGAATAATAAGGCTACAGGCAAGTGAAAGCTAGCTGCTATATATAAGCATGGTATGCTTATCAAACACTGTGCCTATCCACTTTCTCTTCCATCAGAACACTATTCTGTATCTCCAGAATTTCTTGGATGCAATCTGTTCGTAAGTTGTTTTATTTCATGTTGTTACAATACACTGACACAACACTGAAATATCTGTCATTCTAAAGAGTTCCCATTTATCAGACAATATGATTTACAGCTCTTTTATCATTCAGATACTAAGAACACATTCAATAACTATTGTCATTAGTTCAGTTGTGTTTTTTTTTGTTGTGTTGTTTTGTTTTGTTTTTGAAGATACCTTTAACTTTGTCAAGAATCCAGCATCTTGTGACAGTATCTTATTACACTGAATGCAGAACTACAAACTCAGCTGGAAGTAGACACAGTCAGTTTGCCTTCCTGAATGCAAGCTGACATTTTCAAGTAAATCAAAAGCTAATGTTAAAAATGTTCACAATCATTACCTTTTATATTGGAAAGTCAGCAACTTGTGTTGGCACTGGGGCCAGAGCAATATTTCAAAATATAAAAGATGCTATTCAGTGAGAAATGTCACATGAACTTTGGTTTAGTAGCTGAAGAGATGCTATCTAATTACCTACATTGAACATGCAGTACTACAGTAGTCATTGACAAAGATATGTGAAGAAAAGTGAATCCTATTTGTTTATGTTAAAATATGCAGCTATTTCTGTTACTTGTTCTCTTCCCACACTTCCTTCCATCTGTTGGTTTCTTTTATCTGCTCTGTCCAGTCACATTTAGATTGTATATAATCAAGTGTGGAAACTGTTTCTTGTATATGTCTAGCACTCAACTACACAGGCCCCTAACGTGGACAGAGGTCTGAGACATCTAGCTAAAATATATTATTAATTATATCACTTAAAGGGTTAAAGAAATTCACTCTTGCAGCCTCTCTTTAGTCTTCTGAGCCAACTGGCATGTGCAGCTCTCGACATGGGCTGCTTTAAAGAGAACCATTTTTCTCTCTTCAGGACCATTGTTCTAAACTATACTCCTATAATATTTATTTTTTAAATATATAAATAATTTTAATATGAAATATCTTGAACCAAGAAGTTCTTAAGTTTTGAATCAAACCAGCCAATACGTTCAGCTGATATAGCATGTAAAAAATTGTGTAACTAAGGAGCCAATAGCATGCCAGGAACATTTAATATGATACTTACACAACAGCCATGGAAATTGAAATGAAGTCAAAATAGATGTGTGTCCTGGTTTTGACTGGAATAGAGTTTACTTTCTTCCCAGTAGCTGGTATGGTGCTGTGTTTTGCATTCAGGATGAGAATAACGCTGATAACGCACCGGTGCTTCAGCTGCTGCAGAGCAGAGCTTGCACACAGCCAACAAGGCCGTTTCAGCTTCTGGTGCTGCCCTGCCCGCAAGGAGCCTGGGGGTGCACAAGGAGCCAGGAGGGGACAAAGCTAGGACAGCTGACCCCAGCTGGCCAGAGGGATGTCCCAAATCATTTGGCACCATATGGCTGAAGGATACGGTGGGGAGGAGGGGGTTGGCTGGGAGGTGCTGCAGCTCGAGGTCTGGCTGGGCATCAGTGGGTGGTGAGCAATTGCGTTGTTCATCACAGATTTTGTATATTCTTTTAATATCATTATTTCCCCTTCAGCCTCTATCCTTTTAAACTGTTTTTATCTCAACCCACAAGTTTGTGCTTTTTTTTTTACCTTTTTTTCTTTTGATTCTCTCCCATCATCCCACTGGGGGGGCGGGATCAAGGGAACAG
Source organism: Stictonetta naevosa (assembly GCA_011074415.1). Classification (NCBI taxonomy): domain Eukaryota; kingdom Metazoa; phylum Chordata; class Aves; order Anseriformes; family Anatidae; genus Stictonetta; species Stictonetta naevosa. The sequence continues at coordinate 62,411,239 of CM021701.1, read as the reverse complement.
CTGCGTGATGCCTGCCCGGTTAAACCACAACGATGTGAAAATGCATGGTTATCTGGCTTATTTAAGCATTCATGAGGATTTTAAATGGAGCAATTGTATGCTTCTCTCCATGCTAGTAAATCCAATAAACATGTTTCTTTCCATTAGAACCTTTAGACTCTATTTCCACAGCGTCTCTGGTAATATTAAATTAAATATTACAAATATCTCTTCATCATCTAAAAGACCTCAGCAGAAGGTGACTCCTATCATCCATTTCTTAAGTAGGCCTGAGTACGTACTACCTCTAAAAACTGTAATGTTGCTTTATTCTCTGAAAGACACATACATGCTTCTACGTATGAAAGACAACTTTCAATTATCTAGAGCTGTGGGTTAACAAAGAAAATATATTTTATTAAGCCTCTGGTGGACATACTTTACTATTAAGTCTATTCTTTCTGTTGATCAATAGAGACCTGACTCTTGGAAATGAATAAAAAGGATAAACAGCTGTATAAGTGCATATGTCCAGAAGCACCTCTATTTTATTGGATTAACAATTATAAAAAGAAATCCAAGAGCAGGCATAACATGATTAAGTGTCTGATAATTTCAAGTGAATAATTACCGCTTTACATGAATCTTTTGCTCTAAATCACATTGTCACCTTGATGATATAATACATAAAGTAAGAATAAATGTCCTCATGACATAGCCCGTCTTTGATATTAGAACTCAATGTGCTACTAATCAAGATAAACAAGACTGTTTCACAGTGAAGCAGAGAAGTATCTACTCAAGTATCTACTCTGTATCTCTTTCGTTAGTTCTGTCATTCACATAAATTCAGAAATATTTGACACTTCCATAAGTATCTACTGAAGAATGAAAGGAAAATGAAGAGTAAAATAATACAAACAAGGAGACACATTTCACATCCACCTTGTTCCAGCCTGTCACCATTTCCAATTTTCCTTTAATTCCAGAGTGCCTGAAACAAAGATTAAAAATCAAGTAGTGAAGAAAATATAATTCCCACCTTCCGAAAATGTGCAATTTCTGAAATGCTATTCATCACAAACTGAAACATCTCTCCCTTTCACTTGAAGTTTGTTTTTCATGAACTCCAGTTCATAAAAGTTTCCCTTGGAAGTAGCAAAGTATTCAGAGGAGAAAGCATTAGAACAGAATGCTTGGCTCTTTTATGAAACAGTTAAAGACAAAGTCAAAAGAAAAAATACCCATCTGCTGGGCTCTGAATGGGAGGGTCATTTTATTTCTTTCTCACTGTTCTGTTGTAAGAAAAGAGTAAAGAGCTGGAGTGTAGCTGCCTGTTGGAAAACACATCCTTTGAACATTTTCCAGTGTGCAACACAGACCCATGGAAGCAACAGGCTGAAGTAATTCTTGACACAACTGTTTGCTCTTGTTCCAGATAGATGGTAGATTCTACTTTGATTTTTGCCCATGTAAATATTAATAAAGAGCTCTTCACTTTGTTATAGCACTGCCACCAAGATAGAGAGTGCATGTATACCCTGAATAATGAGATAGCAGAAAATGCTTTCACATTTTACGAAAAGCAAATGAAGACACCAGACATTCGAACATTCACTCTCATTTTCATTGTTTCTGCATATTGTCAGAACTATGTGGAACAGTAACTTTATAGAAGCGCAATGTTTTTGCAATGATATCAATCTTCAAGCCTTATTTAGGGTTTGGAGGGGGGGAGGGTACCTACTTTGATATTTGTCAAACACTTCAGCACATTTGCATTTTTTCCCCCAGGTAACCTCAGAAATTTACTTGTTAAGCTCAGACCTGGGAAAAAGCAAATATATTCCAGCAAGAAGTTTTTATGAAACAAGTATGAAAGCTTAATAGAGGTATAGTAGCTGTGAAGCACTGGGGAGATCTACGGAATCAATTTTTAATGTCAAATACTCTGGTTGCGGAGATGTATACAGTAACAAACAAACAAAAAAAAAGAATGCTTCCATCTATTTGGGAACAAGAGCATGAGAGATTCACAGGGACCAGAAAGAAAATTTATTTTAACACAAAGAACAAGGATTTCTGAATATTTAAAGTATCACATTGATTGGCACAGAAGTAAAAGTGTTTGTTAAAAAATTATTTAAATATCCCCCAAAACTTCACTTTTTAAAAATAAGAATTTCAAAACAAGAAGCAGCAAAATAGTTTAATGCATAGAAAAGAATCCAATAAGGAATATTGCCATTTCAGACACATTTTCTTCTTTAATCACGGCCCCAGCTATGGAATATACCCCACTAAATGTAACTTTAAGCTGATCTTTTTTGGAACACTAAACTCAGCCAGCTAAATCCAGCCAGATGTTCACAGTAAGGTCTCCCATTTGGAGAACCAGACATGAAGACAAAAAAATAAAAAAATAAAAAAATAAAAAATAAAGAAATGGATGGGAGCACCGGAATTCTAAGAGGCCTACAATGACGACACACATGGAAAGACTGAATGCATTGGGCTTTCTACAGTCTAGACAGGAAAGAACAAGGGAACACAAGACCTGACTCTTCAAATTCAGCAAAAAGAAATTTTAAAATCTCCATTTTCTCCTTAGGCAGTAAAGAATGGGAAAGAATATGTATCAAAAGGGGAATTGCAGGGCGGGGGGCAGGGGATGGTATTTCAAATCAGGCTAAACAAAAAACTTAGTAAGAATAGAAGCTAATTGAAAGCATACAGGGGTATAAGATGAGACTACCCAGCAAGGTTGTGATTCTCCATAGCCACAGACTTTAACGGAGCAGACCACACAGATTTCTGTCACAAGGTCTGTAAGAATAGCTGATCCTGCACTAGAGTATAGAAATATGATATATGATTTCTAGATGTCTTTTCTAAACACATAGAAGCTAAGACTATACAACACAGGCAACGTTACTGTCTTTTACTACCATTTTCTATATCTTTCAGATTTTGCCAACTCAGAGCCTGAGCCTGGCATTAAGGCTGCATTAAAATATCTAAAATATTGAATGAATTACCTAATTCTCCTCTTTCAGCCCCTCTGTAAAGGATATGATCACTGAAGTTCTCCCTTTAGCCCAAGGGGCATAGGCTAGATTACAGAATCCTTTGAAGACCAAAAATACATGTGCTGTCAAGGCACACAAACATACCACCCCAATTCAGTATTTACAATTTCCTTTTGATTCAGACAAGTGTAAAAACAAGACCAGCCCAACCAAAATATAGTGTCTCCTTAGGTTCTTAAGAAATATAAACACTTCTTGCTACTTCTCATTACATTAAAATTTATAAGTGGCATTCTTTACAGACAAAGCTTAGGAGTTTGGTGTAGCCACACGTTTTAAGTACATGAGATGGCACTAAATGTGCCAGCTCTGTATAATACTCCATCTCAATGCATACCCTTGATTATGGCAAATGAGTGTCCAAACTATGACTAATGCTTTCCTCCTCCTAGTGAGTGTTCCCCTGATAAATTTCTGTTGCTTAAGTCTGTCAATAGTATATTAGTTTTCCCATTAGAACAGCATTTTGCTTCATCAAATCAGTTGGAAGATAATTTTTTTCTAATCCTACTCATTCTAACCTTCGTCTTTTCTATCCTATACAAACATTTCCTCAGTACCACAATGTAAGGAAACAGGATTCAAGCTTGTTGTTAGCTTAATCTTTGTAATGATTTTGGCATTCATATAATCCACCTAGAAATGCATGAACATTTGTGCATAACAAAAACCACACGTGGAGAGTAATACTGTTGCTTCATTGAGAATATAAAAAAGTGAGCTAGTTTAATTATATCCAGATTTGATTATGGCATGTGTATTGTAATTTTTGATGCAGTTAAATTCAGCATCATTTAATTCAGGTCAAGTTGAATGAAATATGGGAAATCTGACTCACTGTATTCCAGTTCTAAGCAGCATAAACTATTAATTTTGCAACTAGAAAGATGAGAAAAATTAAGAGACCTAAGGTTGGTTCAGTGAATGTTCACATTTGGAACCAGTCCTACTGAATCCAGTATTTCACATGCTCCTCCTGGCCCTCAATGTTCTAGATGCAATTGAGGCTTTTGCAGCCTCATCACTGTAATTCTATGCATGTATACTCCCTTGTCAGAGTAGAAAGAATATCATTTCTTCTACAGTGCAAATTCAGGGGAAATTTTTAAAGTGCAGATCATTATATCTCCTGGTGTCCCAAGAAATTTAGTCTCCTCCCCATTTTTTTTAAATCTATGTTGAAAGTATATATCCACTAATTTCAATGGGAACCACATGGCAAAGACTTCACTGAGGACTGAACCAAGTCCTGCAAGGACTTTTACATAAATCAAATGCTCCCATCCTAGCAAACAGATCTACTTAAACGTATAAAGTTGTATATGAGCACAGTGACTTGCAGGATTGCTTATGCTTCTACTAGTACACACTGAATGTAGCAACTATTATGGTAAGAACAAAAAATTAGGTACATCAGTATTTTCCATCTTAAGCCTTTGTCACACATTGCTTAAAAAACTGTTCAGCATACTTCCCAGAAGTCAGGAATAAACTAAGGAATGTTTCCAACACTTAATAGATTTAGAAAATCTAGGCATTTATAAATACAAAGAAGGCTTAAAAAGAAAAAAAAAAAAAAAAAAAAAAGAAAAAAGAAAACATACAGCATTGAAGAGGCTTTTCGGGTAGGGCGTAGCTGCATTACCTGAGTATTCCCTAGGCTTCCAACCTTCGATGCTATCGCACTGGGGGAACCTGGTGTGCTGGCTCTAAGGAACAGTACAGAGCATAGAGTGGAGTGGAGACACCACAGCTAGGCTCTGTGACCAGGTGGGGGCTCTGTGACCAGCTGCTTGCACAAACTTTAGAAACTATGAAGTTATTGTTACCTTGTCCAATCCGAACCTTCCAGCCCTATGATAAAGAGATCAATTCAATTGATTTAAATATCAGTCTCTTTGTAAGAAAAAGAAATAAATCACTTTGATGAAATCAACTGAAATTCTACCAAGAACTGTACAAGAGCAGTCACTTACGTAAAGATTCAACTTCTGAAGATGACAATGAAGGTTGTATTGGGTGCATGTGTCTGTATGGTGGTGACTTGAAGGAATCAGTCTCTTTAGAGAACAGGAAGAGTAAAGACAAGTACTCACACTAATTTTTCCTCTGACATTTATATAGCTACCACATTTTTGTCATGCCAAAGACCTCACTCACTCTTCCTCTGCTAAGCCCCACCACAAACAAAGCTCCAGAGTTATTGGATAATTTGCACAGCACCAAATCTTGATCCTTTTAAGTGAAGAGCAAAACCCTCTCTCATTTTAAGCGGGACACAATTTGTTTGGTCCATTAGTAAGCTAAAACTGTAAAAATTTGTAAAACAGTGACTGTAAAACTTTGACAGCACGTTGCTGATGGGGTACAGCCCTACCCCAGCTCAAGTCAGATCAACTCTCAACTATTTTTAACCTAGTATCAGTATGGGTGCAGGTTCCAAACATACAGTAGACTTGAGGCTCCAGGGAAAGGCAGGATGTCAACAGGCAGCACACCAGCCTCTTGACAGTAACAGTCTGTGTACAGTATTCTAGTACCACAGAAAATGTGGTGACTCAACCACAGAGACAGTGACACCGGTGGTCAGTGTATGTATGTGCATAGTTATCATTGACTAATTGATGCAGTATAAATTTATCTGTTGTATTGAAAGCTAATGTCCATTCCTGTGCATGTAAATGATCTGGTCTGAAATACTGAGGGAAACACTTAGAGAAAGTCCTTATCAGCATGTCTCCTTCCAGTCTCAAAGTCAGAATATCTGCTATTTATCAAATTTGACCCAAATTTACAAATGGTAGACTTACAGAAAATAGATTACTTGCTCCAACAAAGGAAAGATAAAACAAAACGTAGAGAAGAATGTAGTCCCACAACAGCAAGACTGAATGAAATGAACTTCAGCCCATCCTGTTTTAACTTATCTGACCTGACATTTGAAACTTCTTGAAGTTCTTGGCACAAGAATGAGGAGTTACAACAGTATCTGAACCCTTATTTCAGCAAGATCTTGCTTTTGTAAATACTTCCTCAGTGCTGACAAACATCTGTTGGCTGCCTAGGGTGGCCTTACTGGGTCTATTTCTGGATGGCATAAAGGTGATTCAGTGCTTCTCTACAGCAAGTAATGAGTCCATAAAGACAGTAAAATGGCATAAAGAAAATCTGAATACTGAAACAATTCATCATTAAAAATGGCACTGGATCCTCTGGTGATCATCAGATATCTAAATGTCATAACAGTCTACAGTAAATTTCTAAAAGTTAGAACAGGCTTATGATTAAAAGATATAAAGACCAGCAGACTAAATTAGCTGATACATGTATCTCAAAATAATATCAGCTTTGCACAGATTTTGCCGCAAAAACTATTTCAGAAATTTTCTATAATCTGCAAGTGTGTTGTGCCAGTATGCAGAGCAGTTTAAGGAAAATAAGCAAAAATTTGTTTACAGTGATATCCTTAGTTTGGTTACATTTACATCATTTTCAAGACATATTCTTCATATTTGAGTGTGCTATGTTGTCAGCTCATCCATGGAGAAGGCAAGTAAATATGGAGCAATTCTTAGAGCTTTCTCTCCCAGATCTTCAACCTCTTATAGCACACACAAAAAAAATCCAATTTTTGGAATATATTGCAAGGGTGTTATAATGCCTCTTCCAAAACTCTTTGGGAAACAACAATTTCTGCTAGTCATTTCACACTGTACCTAGTTTATAAGGATCTGTCATGTATGAGCATTCAGAATGTAAACTAATGAAATGTTTATTTTGGCCCATCAAATACCATAGGGTGCTTGCTCTACTGAAAAAAAGAATGAAATGCAGTTGTGCTGAATGCCTGATGGCTGATTAGGCTCACAATTTGCAATTTATGGAAACAAATATAATCAGAAGGAAAATATAAAAAGATTAATTTTACCTCTAAGACCAACAAGCCTTTACTGATAAAGCAATAAAACTATGGTAACATTAATAGCATAATTAAACTACAGTTGCAAAGTCTGATATTATTTTCAATTATTTGAAGGTATACCATGCCTGGAATAGAGGCTTTAATTTTGATAAGCTGTGATAAAAGTTATTTTCATTAATTATTCAATAACAAGCTTTATTAGGCTTTCTGGGAAGTTCACCACTTTGTGTCTCTCATTTTAAGAATGCCCCGAAAGGAAAGAAAAAAGGAGAGGAGGAGGGGGTTTTACACTCATCAAAATCTGCTTTTTGGAGTGTGATAGCTACTTTGTCTTACTCCCTCTTTCTGTCTTTTGTGGTGACTCAGTCCTGCATTTAAAGTCATTAAACTTTGTCACTATTTTTCACTGGGCTTGGGACAGAACTTTAATTCCCAAAGCAGCAAACCCTGAAGCTCTTCACAGTCAAGAATGAAATTTGCAAGGATGGGACTGATCTTCCACAACAGCAGTCCTTGAAATTCTTTATCAAAGGACAGCCACAAGCCCTAATGCATTCACAACAAGATGAAAGACCCACATGAATTAAAAACAAAATGCAAAACAAAGAAAGCAGGAAGCAGAAAGGAAAATGAAATAATGGGCATATAGAAAAGATGAAGAGAAAAGAGATGGACAAATGAAAGAGAAGGAGAAAAATGAAATCTTAAGTGTCCTGTGAAAAGCGAAGAGCGGAACTATACCACAAGTTCAGCATATACTTGGGCACTGTTGCTTAGGGTACTGCGAAACCATGCTGACAGATTGACTTTCCACAGAATGGTTGAGGTTGACTCTTGAGGTCACCTTGTCAAACCTCTGCTCAAAGTCACCTAGAGTCAGTTGCCCAGGACCCTATCTAGATGCATCTCCAAGGGTGCAGACTGCACAACCTCTCTGGGCAATCTGTTTCAGTGTTCAGTCAGTCACCCATTGTCTCTTCAAAAGAAAGGTTTCTTTTCAAATTTAAATGTAGGGGTCTTCTTTAATGGAGTGGAATGGAGGGGAATTAATGGGTGAGGTGCCTGAAGGATAGCCTGGAGGATAGCCAATGTCACTCCGGTCTTCAAGAAGGGCAAGAAGGAGGATCCAGGAAACTACAGGCCAGTCAGTCTCACCTCTGTCCCTGGAAAGGTGTTGGAACAGCTTGTTCTGGATGCCATCTCCAAGCAATTGGAAGAGAAGAATGTTATGAGGAGTAGTCAGCATGGATTCACCAAGGGGAAGTCGTTCTTGACCAACCTCGTTGCCTTCTATGATGGCATCACCAGCTGGGTAGGTTGGGGGAGAGCAGTGGATGTCATCTACCTTGACTTTAGCAAGGCTTTCGATCTCCCATGACATCCTGCTAGCAAAGCTGAGAAAGTGTGGGATAGAGGAATGGGCAGTAAGGTGGGTTGAGAACTGGCTGACTGGCCGAGCTCAGAGGGTGGTGATTGGCGACACAGAGTGTGGCTGGAGACCTGTGACTAGCGGTGTTCCCCAGAGGTCAGTGCTGGGTCTGGTCTTGTTCAACATCTTCATTGACAACCTTGATGAGGGAATAGTGTCTGCCCTCAGCAAGTATGCCAACGACACAAAGCTGGGAGGAGTGGCTGACACACCAGAAGGCTGTGCTGCCATTCAGCGAGACCTGGACAGGCTGGAGAGATGGGCAGGAAGAAACCAAATGTGGTTTAATAAGAGCAAGTGTAGAGTCCTGCACCTGGGAAGGAACAACTGGACGTATCAGTACAGGCTGGGGGGCGACCTGCTAGAGAGGAGCTCTGAGGAGAAGGACCTGGGGGTCCTGGTGGACGACAGGTTGACCACGAGCCAGCAGTGTGTCCTGGTGGCCAAGAGGGCCAATGGGATCCTGGCGTGCATTAAAAGGACTGTGACCAGCAGGTCAAGGGAGGTGATCCTCCCCCTCTACTCTGCCCTGGTCAGGCCTCACCTGGAGTACTGTGTCCAGTTCTGGGCTCTCCGGTACAAAAGAGACAGGGATCTCCTGGAAAGAGTCCAGCAGAGGGCCACAAAGATGATACGGGGCCTGAAGCATCTTCCCTATGAGGAAAGGCTGGGAGACCTGGGTCTGTTCAGCCTGGAGAAGAGAAGACTGAGAGGGGATCTCATCAGTGTCTATAAATACCTGAGGTGTGGGAGACAGAGGGATATGGCCAACCTCTTCTCAGTGGTTTGTGGGGATAGGACAAGGGGCAATGGCCGCAAGATAGAGCACAGGAAGTTCCACACCAACATGCGAAAGAACTTCCTCACGGTGAGGGTGACGGAGCACTGGAACAGGCTGCCCAGGGAGGTTGTGGAGTCTCCTTCTCTGGAGATATTCAAGGACCATCCGGATGCCTAATTGGGCAGTCTGCTCTAAGGAACCTGCTTTGGCAGGGGGGCTGGACCCGATGATCTTTCGATGTCCCTTCCAATCCCTACAATTCTGTAATTCTGTGAATATTCCATAAAGTATTGTAATATTGTTTAAATTGCTTCATATGAACCAACAAGAAATGTTTGTTTTCAAAAGACATAATAAAAAAATAGACATTTTGAAACATTTCCTCTGTAATTACATTGCATTTTCATATGAAAAATGATTTCCTAGTTATGTCCTGAATTATTACTTTGAAGTCAAAAATGACATTGAAAAAAAATGCCTTGACTGCCACTAAATCACAGTCCTGGACTGTTGAGGCAATGACTCTGAATGCATTTTCAACTAATATTACATGAAAAAAAAAGAAAACAGTTAAAATTTTAAATACTAACATTTTTCACAAAAAGGCCACTGACAAAGAAAACATTCACATGAAACATTCTGATCACTTCTACAGTCAGTCAAGAGGGCAATGTTTTTACAACACAGGTCCACATTGGTCATTTTCAGCCTAAAATACACCTCTTCTTGATGACTTGTACTAATATCTTCATGTTCTACAAAAAGAATTTTTCAAGGTGTGAGAGTTGGAGAGTTGCCACGTACACAGTCAGGTTTGGTTTGTTTCCTTGTTTATCACAGTCACAGAATCACTTCCACCATTCCAGCCTTTGCTGCCAGGGAGGGAAAAGCTAGGCTGGGTGAAACAGGAGCTCAGGGAGGGGGTTGGATAGAAAGACAGACTTCTCCCACCAGCAAAAACTACCCCTCCTATCATCCCATGCCTCAGCACTAACATGAATATGTCAGGTGCTATCTTTCCCCTTGTCCCTTTGCTTCCCTCAGGACAGCCAGAAAAACAAACAAACAAAACACTTTGAAAGAACCCTTGGGCTACCTTAGAGCAATCCCCCTCGAAGTGGAGTTCAAATCCCCACCATGTCACATTCTGGCTATCCCCTCTCAATCTCACCTGGAAAGTCTCAGCCTGATGCAGAACAAGATGTATTTTAAAATCTTGATAATATTCACAGAATATTAAAAATAGATGTCCGCTTTAATTTACCAGTGGTCCTACATTATTTCATCTCTCTCATTTCATTGCTCGTTTAACATAATGTAGCAAAACACATTACAGGTTGGAATAGAGTAGTCATTTCAAACGTTCAATTACTTAAGCTAAGGATTGCTAATTTTCTATTTAAGATTAAGCATTTGTATGTTTCTTAATTCAAAATATGTTTAATCTCAAATACATGTAATTTTGGAGGGAAAAAATGAAGTTGACCCCCTGCCTTCTCTTTGGTAAGGGATAACTTCAAAAAAAGTAAATTTAAAAAGCTTTAGTGTCTTTCTCACCTGCTTCTCAAATTCATAGTAACTGTCAAAATGTATTTCACTACATGCAAAATCCCACTTAAGTTGTAAGTATCATCTGACTTCAGCTGTACCGCTTATCACTTCACCTGCTGTTAAAGAAAGGTTTGCTTAACCTCATCTTGGAATCATGACAGAATATCAAGCCTCAAATCAGTCAGCTGAAAAACTGGAATAATTTGTAATTGGAAAAGCTTCTCTGCATACATAATTTTCTCCTCAGTGCTCAAAGAAAGATAAGCAGAATACTAGCCTTGTTTCTAAACACTTATATCCAACCCAATAGAAATCAAAAGATTTCTCCGCAGAGCACATAGGTAGCTCTGCTGGGTTCCTTATACCCATTTCTGGAGTAGAGTCAACAAAAGATTTGGTAACAAGGTACCTAGTATTTCATAAGACTTTGGTGCATGTTTCTGCAAACTAAGAAAATGATCTAAGGATATCAACAGAAACTTCATTTGTTAAAACAAGCTTATATTCACTCGTCATGCTATTTTCTAAGAACAGGTAAGTTCAAAATAACGGAAGTTAAACATAGTAGCAGAAAGCAAATGGGAAATGTGAATAGACATTTATGAGACATTTTTCCATAAAATTAGAATTAAAGTAATACCATAATGTATTTATATAACCTGGATTATTAAAATTACATTTAAAATTTCCCAAATATCTTTCATCCTAGATAAATCTTTTCCTTGATCTGTTACATTTCACAGAGGCTCCAGAGAAAATTAGGTTCTCAATTTGTTCTAAGCACACAGTGAAACAAAGTCCTTCTCTAAGGAGATCATGGTTTGTAGGAGAAAGGACAGGGTATGGGTCTGGGTCATCACCTGCCCCACTTGCATGTATCAAGGATAGAGATGGAGTTCCAAAGCAAGTGACGTACAAACCATCACAGCTGTAGTATCTTCACATGTTGACTCCAGAGTCCGGACTTCAGGTTACGAAGCCCTGGATTTTCCTGTGCCTGAGCACTCACTTCTCCCTTTGCATTTCAGTTCCCTCCTCTTCAGTAGCACTGATACAGTTATTTGAGGCCACATCGTAAATCAGATGATCAAAATAATCCAGACTAAATATAACCTAGTTTCTGTTTGGGAAAGGTCAGAAAGGTATAGCTTTAATGGTAGTAGAAGAGGAAGAAAAAGTAGGAGAGGGAATTTTCCATTTTTAATAGGAAATTCCTATTTTATGTACCGCTCTTCCTAACTGGGGGTTATTTCATAGCCTCCTGCTTCATTGGGTTTAAGATTCCCTTGTCTGTAAAGATTTCTCTAAACTGCTTCCCTTTATGTACAATAGATTAGAATAATTTTTCTGCAGTATTTTCCTACTTAAAGGGTCTGCAGAACCCCTTTAGAGGTTCAAATTCAAAACCAGCAAGCCAGACTGTCACTGAGCATATGTAGCTCTTATTCCTCAAGATGCTTTATAACAAGGTAACATAAATAAAGTGTTAGACTTGTATTGGTAATAAAATCTGCATGAAGAGCACACAGAAGTATTGGATGGTTTCATGATGTTTCAAATAAAAACACTCTCAGTGAAAGCAAACAAGCAAACAAAAAGAAAACACAATTTGACTAAACTGGGAAACACAAGAAGATGGAAAGTATTTCCTCCCTGTTAAACTACAGGAAGGAATTAGATGTCTTGTTCTATGGGAATCCCAAACAACAAAACATTACACTGCAATATTTGAAATATTTTTACAGATCCACTTGTGCTAGATGTTTTCCATACTCATAATAATACAACCTGGCACTATACAATAGGAAAGAAAGCAATCTCAGAGTAAACTAGGATTCAAACTATTCAAACATTTCATACATTTAAAGCAATTTCTTAAATGGCACCTTGAAAGAAAGCCCATAGGTAGAGTATGTTCCCTCAAGAAAAAGTACCTATAACTGTCAGTTGCATTATGCTGAACTTCCTGACTGCAACCTGAAGAGTTGATATAATCTTTTGATAAATGCATGTTTTCAAGCTATGCAGCTATGACAACAAAATGCTTGGAGATATTTTCAATATACATGACATCTTTCTTCACAAATAGACCCATTCATACTCAAAAGCAAAAACCCATCTTTTACTGGATGACTTTGCATCAGATACTTTCTTATTTTTAAGAAAATTTAAAATGCAAATTAAATTTCTACGTTGTTATGCATAGGATTTTTATGGACTAAAATACAACCCAATTTTATAAAGCTGAGCATCAATCTAGAGAGAGCAAATTGAAAATTCACACTGTGCTACTGTGCACTGACACAAGATCTTACTGTGATTTTGGCCAAGTTATTCTACCTTTTTCTCTCTTGAAAAGGGACTAAACCTTCCTACTTGTAAAATAGAGATTATAATAAATAAATGTGTCACATCACAGAGAATTGATGCGATTTAATGTAACATTCAGAAAGCAGTTTGTAGTTTGAAAGCACTAGCAAATGCTAAATTCTATTATTTTCTTACACGGAATATGAGGTAGTGACATGCAGTACTTAAGTAAGAGAAACATGAGGCCACAGCTGCAGGCATCCACTGTTTCAAGAATATTGTATACCATAACTACCCGACACTTTGCATCTTTATGACCTCCTTTATTTCACCTGTTATTCAGAACATTTCTTTGTCTCAAAATGAGTATGTGTATATAGCTTGTAGTTAGTGCCCTAGAGAACTGAGAGCTCTCTGAGCAGCAAGCTGTCAGTCCTTTGATACACAATGATTTGGTCTCTTCACCATCTGAACTGCAGCAACAAAACTGAGGACTTTTCTGAGATTATTCCTTCACCTTCTAATTTTGAAATTAGAAACTTATTTCAGAACTTGCTTAGATTTAATTTCATCATTCCTCAGTGAAGCCTACAAACATTTCATTATGCAAATGCTGATTTTGTTTGATATTTAACTTGAAATTTCTCTCCCAGCAAAGACCAATCCCTCTCTCAGAGATGTTCTATACTAATAATATTTTAAGGGTTTTTTTTCCACTATTAATTAGGGAAAGTATTGTAACTGTAGTAGCTGTTAATAAAAGAAAATTCTATATCTGGATATAGATATATATCTATATCCTTCCCAGTGTATCCCATCGTATTCTGGACTCAGTACTGAAAAGTCATCCCATCCAAGCTCTCTTAAGGACACAGGTCTATGCACCCCTTTTTGCCAGACAGGAAAGCAGATACTTCAGCATTGGAAGCTATGTTTGTCAAGAAACTTCGGATATTTTTCTTAATACATTCAGCTATAGAGTCTTAAGTGTGCTCCCAGACCAGAATGAACAGGAGTCAAATCTGAATTTAACAATATTACTAAACTGCAGACCATCGGACAAAGCTGACTCTTGCCTGCATTTATATACTGGGAAATTCAAGTATGCTTATACACATGATCTTGTTGGCACAGAATTAGCCCTAGTTTGTCATACTAAGAGTTTTAATCAATGAGGAGAGCCAGAATCCATGAAAAGATGACTATGCTGTGTTTTGGGTTAGTTTAAAAATATGGTCAGGAACACAATTCCTCTACCTAGATTACTTCTGAAATAAATAAATAAATTCAAGGTGAAAAGGTTGTACAGTTCTCATCTCATGCAATATCAACGTAAGACTGAGAAATTAACATCCTGTTATTGAATTGCCTAACACCAAATTCTATTTTGATATATTTGCCAGTTATGAAAATCTTGCAAATAATCCAGATAGTAATCCAAATTCCTACTACAGCTTTCAGATGTTTGAAAACTGTACCACACTGCTAGGTGTTTCTGAAAAGGCTGCCAATTTTTTACATTTCAAGTCTCCTAGAAACAGGAATATAATCCTTTTCAATATTTAGTATTTTTTTAGTTTTGTCCCAGGTTTCTGAAAAGTTTAGTGAACACAGATGTGGAAGGACCTTTCACATGTGACATTTTTCCAATGAACTGTCTCATTTAAATTTGTCTTTTATTGACAAGTCCCAGTAGTCAATCCTATGCCCTATTAATAATTTTGCTGCAGTTTCTGCAATGTCATTAGATATCAATAATTGCCCAATTTATAGCAGCAGATCCCCTAAAATACTGTGAACCTTACAGGCACCTAATTGCTTATCTCAAGCCAAATTCTACCATTGTACTCATCAAAGCATTTCTTCAAGTACTACTTCTCACTGTAAATGTTTGCTATGGTCAATAACCAAGCTGCTGATCTTTAATTCCACTATCAATTATTTTGACCCCCTAGGACATCAAGGCCTGTGATTTAGAGGCAAGAGAAGCATATTCAATATATGCGGGAAACAAGTCTTTGAAGAGTGTATTCACATCAGTACCCTGCACCCAAGGATTATTTGAATCGGTTGAGAAAAATGGGAGGAGGTTTGTGGCACCATTTAGAACTAACCAACACTCATCAAATATTGAATGTGTAATATTTACTATGCACTGAAAAGCTTGCAAACCCAAACTTATTCCTAGATATCGGTAATCATTATTGAAAGACAGCTAATTTCAAAAGAATGCTGCGTTCCTATACAGATCACAAAAAAAAAAAAAAAAAAAAAAAAAAGATATTTAATTAGTTACCTATAGGACAAAGTATGAATTATTTAATAAGGTTGACTCGTGTATAATTCCTCACAGTCAAGCATGCAAACCAAATCAGGTAATTCCACACAATCATGCGATTACTAATTTCATATGCAATTACTTCAGCAGTACCTGTAGTTGCAGTATTTAGAAGTACAAATTTGAAATATGCTTGTTTAGATATTTTACGCTTATAGCTAACACATTTGCAGAGTCCATGTAGATACCTAATATAGTGGTTTAATACTTAATCTTTACACTTTGGTGATAAATACAAGACATTAAGATAAGGCCATATGCTAATTACAAAATTTTTCACCTAATTGCAGAAGAGCAAAGGCAAATTGGATTTTTCTCTTATTTGTAAGTCATAAGTGGTTGAGTGCTACAAATCAGAGTTATTTTTTACTAATGTCACATATTGTATTTCAATATTTATTTGAAAGTTGATGGACAACAACACAGAGTACCATTTTCATTAACTCCTATCATTTGCTACCCTGTTGCCCAGATATTTTTGATAGTTTGCTAACCAAGTTTTCTTCTGAAATTTTCTTTTAGCTTCCTACATAGGTTGAAACTTAAGAAAACTGTATTCAATATTCATAATTTCTGCAGATGGTTATACTCAGTCTGTTCTTCTTTGCTGTTTCTATGACTACTGGAGCAGCACTAATTTCTTCAGATTGAATGGAAATAGAATCCAATTTGTACATTGAAACAAGAACATGCACAATTTTCATTGAAAGTTATTCCAGGAAGAAAGAGAGCATATCTATAATCTATGTTCTGTCTCTCTCTATAGATGCACACATACACTTAATGTAAACCACAAACACGTATGTTCAATATCAAAGATTTAACAAAGCAAAGCAAAGCACAATCAATTTGAACTATTTTGTATGCAGCATTAGGAGATTTTAGACTGAGAATTCTATTTTTTTTCCTTTCCCAAATTTTACTACAAGCCGTGTGCACTTCTAGTGGTACAAAACAAAATAAAAATAACAAATACCATCTGTCTTTCTCAAAGGGTTTCCTTTCTATCCTGTAGGCTTTCAGCTTACAAAGCTTGGGATCATTTTTTCCCCCATGTCAGTTAAACCTGTCGTTTCATTTGAGTTCTGTGAACGTAACTCAGGGAAGCACTGATACATGTATGCAGATGGTCAAAACTCCTGCATTGATTTCAATGATACTAATCATACATATGAGCAATGTATTTTCTAGTAATCCCAGTTCCTTTAGATACAATATTGTGGTCTTAATCACAAGAAGTCTAGCAACACCAGAAAAGTACACTGAGTCTAACTAACTAGACTTCCTGGCTAACAGTGACCATTGAAAGATTCTTTCTTTCTTGTCAACCCCTAAATTATCAATTTCACATGTAAGTCAGCTATGTGGAGATAGCTTTGCTTACCATTCAGATGTCCTGAGGAAGAGAAATGTGAGAGCCAGCCATCTCAGGAAAATATAGTCACATTGTTAGCATCCATGCCTGAAGGAGTGGAACACTTCAGGTTCAATCAGTTGTTCTGAAATCACTCTAAACACAGTCCAGGCTAAGCTAAGAGCAAATAAAGTACTTTTAAAATTTAGGAACAGATAAGAATAACCATATTAGTTGGGAAACACATTGAAAGGAAAAAAAACACACATTTTATAAGAACTTATATGTGTGCTTAAGTTATATCAGTAGGTTTCTCTTTGCCTACAAAATTTAGTTAATATGGTAACAGAAACTTCTTAACATTCTTAGCTGAAGGCTGTGACATTCATCCAGCCTGTCTTTAGGCTACATTCAAGGAAAACCGATCAGGCCAAGGTGCCTAAAGTTTACCTATTTTTGGTAGAACTAAAATCAAAGCTCTCTGCCTTCGATTCTTCTCCCTGTCCCATCACCACACTATTTAGCATCCAAAAATCAGAATAGGCTTTATGTGGTCCATCTTTTCCTTTCATGTGCCACCTTCCATTTTGGGAACATTCACATAATGATGTTCTGAACTATTTTTTCCTCTGTCTGCTCTGATGGACAGAAAAATCAGTGAGTACACGGGAGAAAACTGTGTTCTCTTCTCTTTATTATGTCCATCCATCACTTTTATTACAGCTAAGATGGAAAAGTTGTATTTGGAAAGAACTGTCCACGCAAATAGTCTGATCGCTTCTGTAAGTACTCAGAGAAGAAACTCTATAGCTGACATTTGTAATCACTATAACCTCTATAGACACTAAAGTCATTTCTTTCCTGATGAAAACAGAAATAAAAGCTTAAGCAAGTAGATGTCTTATTTTTATAAACTAATTAGCAATATATTGTTATGATGTTAACAAGAATAATCAAAATATGTAAGTTTAATTTATGCATAAGAGGACCAAGTTGATAAGGTCACTTCCATCTTTTCCCCTGAGAGAAGCATTTCATCCCTATGTGAATGGGAAGTAAAATCCATGTCTTTCTAAAATACTTACCTTAAACTTTTGGGCCTCAATCCAGTTTACAATATAGGAATCATCTCATTTATTTTAGTTATACATGTTAAACATCTTTTGTTGGTTTGGTGACTTGAACTTGTAACTTACTTTTGTCATCAAGATCCTCTTCTCTGGTTATCAAATCCGACAGTTCTTTGGAGCATCAATCAGATAACCATTTGCTTTGGGGAGGAATAAGGCTACTAGATTTACTTCTATCACATGTAGTTAGCACAGTTAGCACATCACAGTTAATACCATTCTGATATTATGTTTTCAGGATGCAAAGAAACACTTTGCTGGCACAGACGTATCTCTGGCTCAAGGCCTAAATGTAATTATGGCTCTGAGGTGTAGACGAGATTTCTTTAAGCACTGCAATGGTAACAGGCTGCCACTGAAAAGGAAGGTAGGAATCTTGAGATATGAAATACAGAAAGTTATCAGTCAATAATGACGTATTTAATGGCACATGGCTTGATTGTATAACAGCTAATAAATTTGTTTTGATTTTTTGGGGTGTGTGTGTGGCTGTTCTTTACTTTTTTGACTCCATCAAGAGAAAAAAAAGTTTATAACTGACTGACCAGGAATTACTAACATACTTAGAAATCTAATGTCAAATGCATAAATTATGTCATTAAGTTCAGTTTTTAAGAACAACTAAGCATGTATTTTGCTTTTGAGACACATCTGTTTAATATACCATTATGGTTTACTCTTGAAAACTTTACAATTCTCCCTATTTTATTGAAAAAAAACTTTGTATTAAAATTTCATAGGTTGGGAAATCTTTGTACATGTGAAGCAAAGGAATTAAATGCAAGGAAAGAAGCAGTAAAAGAACCTGCACAATTAATCAGGAAGCACATTGACAAATGGTTTGTGTTATGATAAACATTTTTGCTGGATGTGGACTCAAAATGGCAAATGACTTTGGTTGACACAAACATCATTCTAAATATATTTCTGCAGACTTAGGTGTTTCCTGTGAATCTTTTTTTTCCACGTGGCAGAACTTACTCCATTCTAGAGCACAGCACTGTGGGCAACTACCCTGTGCTCCTTACTCCCCCTGCTGAACCACATTTCCCATATCATTTTTCCTGCAGTGTACTGCGAAGTAAATGCAATAAACAATTGCACTCCCTGGTCTTCGCATCCTTCAGATATGTAGTACTCTTTTTTTCTGTCACTGCCTGACCCACTTCTCTGACAAAGATACCAGCAAGGGGATTTCGCAGAGCTTCGCACCACAATGCTGACTGCTCTAGACCTACAGATTAATCTATGAAAATTTAACACTTTACCGTATACAGCTTTATAAGTTAGCCACCACACAGCTGCACATGAGTTCTGAATCTCACTGAAAGACAACAGGTACAATGTCACCTCCAAAAAAATGAAATTTAAACCAGGTAATTTCAACATAACACCTGACAGTCACAGGGTTCATAATGCACATAAAGATTAAACCTACAGTAAAAACACTGTGATTTTTTTTTTTATGAGACATTACTTGGGAAATTCCTGTTTATCACCTTAAAAGGCTAAGCACCATTTCTTAGTGCAAGAGAAAAGAGTAATTCTGGAGAAAGACCTTGTCTGTGGCTCCATTACAGATGGGAGAGTGGCAAACTGCCTCACCTAAAAAGAATACGAGGACCACTGTTAGCAACGTCCAGGTGGTTACTTAGGACTTCTTAGTATTCTTGGCAAGAGCGGTGCTTAAAACTAAAGTAAAACACAGATCTAAACAGATATCTGCAACAACTCCTTGATAATTTGTTTTATTCAATCTCAGAAGAATTTCTGAGCTTTACTTGATTTTGTTCTGTACAATTAATCACAAAAAAAGAGTTCCAGACTTGTCAACACACCAGGTCCAGAGCATGTAATTTACAGAAAGATCACATCAGGTGCCCGAAATGGCCTTCTCAAGTGAAAGTAATTATTTTGATTGATCTCTGTTTATACCCCATCCTTTTAAGAACACTGAAGAAAGCTTTCTATTTATGTAAGGGGGTGCAGTACTTAAATGAAAACGTAATCTTTTTCATTTATACCATCAGCCTCAGATAATGGCCAACAATTAGCAAACATTCTGCATATTACAGGTTCAGAACAAGGTTTCCACAAGATTAGACAAATTCCTGAAATGGAACATGACTGAAGATTACTGAAATTATCTAAATCTGGCCAAATTGCTGGACACAGGGAGAGTAGTCAGATCGTATTATTACAGCTTTTCTTTATTCTTACATCCCTCTTCTGGTCATGGATGGACACACACAGCAGAGCCATTCTTATTTTCTTAAACAATGTGGAAAAAGAATGAACGTATTGCTCTCTTATTATTTTAGGAGTCATCACAGAACCTCTGATTGAGTAATCTTCATGTGTCTTACTCCCTGAATTCCCAAAATACTAGTTTCAGCTCAATTTTTAAGAAGTTGACATTTTCAATGACAGGAAAAAGAGAGTCAATGATTTTACCATTTAAGATTAAAGAATTTAAAGTGTTGCTTTCTATGCTTTACTTTTAGCTGATGATCACTTGTAACAAAAATATTCAGATCTATTGTGACCACGTTAAATAGCATTATTTTCAAAGTACTGGTGGTTGCAGAGTATGCAGCATTTATTTTTTTTTTAATTTTTAATATCAAATTAGATTTCTTAGTATGATTCATGTTTGTAGAATCAGAAAATGAAGTACTTAAAAAGACTGCATTCTTCAGGCTCCTTCTCCCCAAAGAAGCTATGTGTCTAGGGATGAAGCTACAAATCTGCCTACTTCCTAAATATTTCCTGTAGTTCTCACTGGCAAGTTCAGTTGGAAAGTGTCTGCAGGGAACAAAAAAAATGTGTCTACTACTACAAAAAAATGTTCATTTATTTTAAGAATCTGCAGCTCAGTAGGTTGTGCTTTTAAAATCCCTGGCTGACAGTCCATAGATGTTTCTAAGAGTATTAACATTATTTTTTTCCATGTCTTGCTAATTGGTATATTTTCGCTTTGTACAGAAATGCTTGAAATAATGATGTTATTGTTAAGAGTAAGGAGATAGTTTCCAGAAAAAGCAGTATTTACTGAGGAAAATGCATGTTACTGAAACCCAGGAAAGAAGAAATGAATTTTATTGTTGAGATCTATTTATCAGCACTCCAAAATATTATTGTCTGCAATTCTCAGATTATTTCAGGAAGAGTGCCAACGTCATAAAATACAGGAAACAATAATGAGAAGTTCCCTTGCCTCTGTCATGGCACCTTAAATTACTTTTGATGAACTAGGCAGGCTTCCAAGATTTACTTTTCAGAAATTTTAGACAATATTCACACTGCACAAAGTCAAGCTTGGCTCAGGAGCAGGCAGTTGCAGTCTTGGGAAAAGAGCCTTCAGTTTCCCTTTCCTTTCCCAGAACTCTTTTGCTTAATAGCACAAATCCGCAGGACCCAGACCGTTAGCTCATAAAGCCATATGCTTTTTAATAATCTGCAGGAGCCATAGGAGTATTTAACTAAGTGTTAGTTTCCTTTAGTCAACTTCCTAGTCCCAGGTTTCTTTAGCTTTTCCTTCATGAATAAATTTAAAGCTAAGCAGCTTTCCCTTGTCTTTCTTGCCTTAGCAGTTTCACAGCTTGAAGGACAGACAAATGATTTTTTTTAAAACTAAAGTTTTCTTTTAAAAAAGCCACTGATAAGTACATGATTAGAAGGCGAGAATGAAGTTTGTGTTGTTCACATCAAATGCGAACAAGAAAAGGCACATCCTGCATTTTTTTCTATCTTTGCCACAAGGAAGAGGAGCCTGCATTTTAATACCTTATTTACCTCTGAAGAATGTCAGTAAACTTTATTGCCGTGACCTTTTGCATGATCCTTCACTTGAATTGCTGGGTCATTCCCTGTTCTCCCCATTTACAATATCACTAATCAGCACAAGGATGTGTAAGGCAAAGAGATTTGAAATAGCCACTCACTTAAAACACATAATTCTAATTTTTTTAAAACTTGTATTTACAGTTCCTGAAAGCTTCATCTCTCTTCACTGGCTTTGTTAGACGGTAGCTTTCTTCTACATCATTTTTGAAGGAAGTAACCAGAAACTATACGGTATTTGAGCTATTTTGCTATACCATTGCCTGCAGGAGCTGCCATTCTGTTCAGAGACACAGGTTGCCCATCCACATCAACGCGAAAGGAGAGGAGGTGTATTTTGCAACATGTGCTAGGAACAAACATGATTTCCTTCAAACAAAAAATGATTTCATTCAATCCTTATCATTCCTCTACTGTTGTGGCTTTGTTGTGATCATTAGATATTGAATTACATTGCATTCACTTTGTCTTGTACCTTGCTATCTGGTAACATTCAAATAAATTATATTTTTCCATCATTCCAATTAATCTCAAAGATTATACTGCTCTTAACCTTTCTTCCACACACTGGCAAACGTTTAACATATTTAGAAACAGAGCTAATATGCTTAGCCCTTCATCCCTCTAAAATTATGACTAAAAACTCTGAGAACACAGACACTTAAAAAAACACACACATGGCTTTACCTCAAAATAAGCATATATTGACTACCTATAGTCATCTACATAAAAAATAAGAAGCCGATAGTCATCGTCTCAGAAGTGCATCAGGATCAATGATTCTGAAGTCAATGGAAGATGGAAGTCAATGGAAGATACTTGCAGCTCTTTAAAATGTATAAACTGACTCCGTTCTGAACACCCAGATACAGTTCTAGTTATAATCCATTCTAGTGATCTGATCACTAAGTAGAGATGGATCAATTTGCAAGAGTTTAGGAAAAATCAGAAAAAAATATCTTAGAAGTATTAGAAGGATCACTTCGTGAAGAAGAAAAGTGTCAAGCTGAACTGCTTTCTTGGGTAAAACTGCAAACCAAGCTGTAGCATGAGCAAGGTTTAAACACAAAAAGTAAGTTATTATGTTATTGTGAATATATACTGAGTTACGGCAAGCAGTGGCAAATGGCAGTACTAACTCCTCCAGAACTCTCCAGATGTGCCCTCCACACACCTGCATTCCCTCCTCCCCCCCCCCAGTATTCATGGCAGACCTGTGGGCTGTATCCTAAGACGTCAGCAAAACGGAGGAAACTAAGCTCACACATCAAATATGAGTATTTGCATTTCTCAGCACTGTCAAGGGCAAAATGAAAGGTTCTTGATTAGAATAATAAAGTGAAACCACAACAAGGCAAGATAGACATTGACAGGTATACAAGCAAGATGACATAATCATCAAAATGGCACATACCCAGGTAACTCCTCTATATTTCCAAAACTATACTGAACGCACCAGCAGAAACATTACAATGAGTTCCTGCTGTTACGTCTGTGAAGGGAACACATGCTTTCTGGATCATATTCAGACTTTGAGACAGAAGTGTGTGAATTTCTTAAGTGAACAGAAGGATGAAGATACACATTATTATTAAACATATCACAGAAACTAGGAATGGCCAAGAATAAAATGGCTTTCACAAAAGCTTGTCCACAACTCTGTAGTTCCCTTGTACAAATTTACTTCATACAGAACAATATTCAAGACCTATCATATCATTACAATTTTCATCCCTTAGCAAACAAGGAGTAGATTACAATTCTTGAAAATGGTGAGAAACAGTGTTTCTCTTGGCCAGCTAGCTGTGCTCAAATACAATTAGCACAGAAAAAAAAAACAGGTTTGTTATCAGTAAAGCAAGTATTATAAAACCTTATATACTCCCACAGACTAAGTTCATCAACAATTGCATTTGATCCTCATCCAAATCTCTATGATTTGTCTAGAGGCATTTAAAAGAAGTATAATTATGACTTCAGGATTAATTATAAATCATAAGTAGAGAAGGGAAAGAGAATTCATGTTACCTTGAAATAAAATGGAAATGGTACGTCAATAAAACAAATGAGTTAGAAACAATGCAGATGGAAAAGGGACATGTGTTTTTCCATTCTTCTCCAGTAATTGGTTATAAATACTCATTTCACTCATGATCATTATTCTCAAATTCCGGCTGCCATTACTGGCCATGAGCAAGGATCTGGTAGGTCATACTGCCGACAGCTCACAAAAGCAAGTTTCTAGAAAATAGTTTCCAATTCCTAATTAACTCTGGCTACTGGTTACTGTTTGATAAAGAAATCCTTCCACTTACCTTGTTCTTATTTCATCCTCTCCAAGGAACTAGGCCTATGAGTCTTTCTGAGTCTTGCATCTTCTTTAATAAGGAGTAAGTCTCCATGGGAGAAGAACACGAATTAGACAGGGACAAGGACGGGAAGAAATAAAAGCTACTAGAAATTTGAAATTCAGAATAAAAATCCCTCAGTCTGCACAGCTATATATCAGAAGTGTACATTGTATAATGTGAAAGTCAGCTCATCATTAGATCAGTATAATGCAATGAAGCATTGACTCATTTTTGTAAACCACAGGGTATTGGATGTTTTGCTCACAGATCACCAGAACTGGAAGGTGTCTGGTTCAATTTTTTTTTTTTTTTTGACATTTTCTGCAGATATTTCATAACCCATAAATGTCACTTATCAACATGCACTCAACATATCACCTCTTTGCCAACATCAGCATTTGTCCATCAGCATTCTAGTCTCTGCCTCATTCCAATCTTTTCCCCCACTCCAATTCTTCTCTTTTATTCTTTATTAACCCACAAGACAGCAATAGTGAAAACACAAGAAACACTATGATATATTGTTACTTCAAAAAATATTTTGCAAAGTTTTTCCAACTAAATAACTGATGTGGGATCACTTTCAAAGGACATTAGGTTCCCAGCTGTCCATCTCACTACTTTGCAGGAAATTACTGCCCCCACTCCAGAGCATAGCAACATGCACAGCATACATATCAGTACCAATGTAAATACTAAGCTGTGAATGAGATTGGCGGAAGTGCTGACACACAACTCACTGTTCTGGGGCAGAACCTTCTAGCAAAGGACTGGGATGCAGAACGGTGACAGCAAAATTCAAAATTGTTCCCACTAACTTACTCAAGTTCATCTGTCAAAGTACCCAAACTTCCTGGTATGCTTCCAAAATACTTGGCCAGGTTTTAGAAGCAGAAACAACCATGGCACCCAAAGGAAGCTTCTCTTTAGGACAGTTTGCTCAAATGCTGACATACAAACACCACAACTGCTATCAGTAGAAAAGACAGCTTTGAGTTAACTCTGGTACCTTTACAGGACACTGCACTAACAGCCTAAATGCCATTGCCCATTGAGACTTCAGTTCGTCACTGCCTATCTGAAAAACAAAGCAAGTTCCTAAAATCATTGCATATCTTCAGAAAAAGAAAATGGCTCTTGTGCATTAGGAAAGACAACCCTCAGCAGCCAACATTTCTCAATGGTTAAACAACCTAATGGGCGTCATGAGGGTGAAGGGGGATCAAACTGATGGGGACAGAGCTATAGAGAATGTTAACCCCTTTTTCCTGTCTCTCCACCAGTTTTAGATTGCCCTCACTGCCTTCCCCTCACACACCCTTTGGGACAGGCAACACTGACTACACTGCTTCAGAAACACGTCATGTAGAGACCACATGCCTGCAGGCTAGTGGATGTAACGTGCAAGGTGAGAAAACGTCTAGTTCTGTAGGACAGGGAAAGATACCAAGAATTTCAGGAGACAGGCTCATACCAAAATGTGTGCTCTTTCTATACAAACACCTTTGAATTTCTACAGAGCAGAAAAAATTATTTCAAGCAACAATGATCAGTTTAGCTTTCAGTATAGACAGTTCCTTCATAGTCCAGAAGAATATGCTGAGCTAAACTATCTTTTAAGTATTTTTAGATTTCATTACAGATACAGTAGGTATAGACAAACTATGCCATTAAGACATTTTTATTATAAAATAAAATCTAAGTAATTAATAAGAATTAGTACATATTCTGTAGCTGACTGACTGTATAAAATCCTTCTCAATTTTACTCTAATGCATTTCTAATGCAGAGATGTTTCTAAAACATTCAAAAGCAACATTAATCCACGTCAATAACAAAAGCTTTTATAACACACTTAGTTCCCAAGAGTGCACAAAACAGACGTTTGTAGAAAACTTCAGGTCTCAGGTCTGCATCTTAGCAGTCTCATATAAGTAAATAAATAAAGTGAATCTATTCATACTTAAGTGTACTCAACTGCCAATTAAAAAGGAACAGAAAAGATGGAGAGCACTAGCTGGATATTGGAAATGCTGGTGTTCTGTCAGTATGGGAAAAGTAGTTCTCAATATAGATCAAGTACAAAAAGATACTCAGAACAGCTGCTCTACATTTATAATCTATAATTAATCTCACTTGTATAAACCTAAATATTTACAGACATTTATTTTTCCTCCGCAATACTAACCCAGTTTTATTGAATGAAGACAGATAATCTTCCAAGTGCTCTAAAAAATGCAGCTAAAAAAAATCTGATCTTATGCTGCAGCTATGTTAGATCTGACTTTATACCTCAATAAAGACATAGAAAATATTAACATTTTACTTTCTTGAAAACCTATAATCAAATGTGTAAATTTCATTAGTACAGAGCTAGTATTTTCTACCATTTTATGAAAGATAAACTACTTTGAAAGACTTGTACTTAAATATGAAATCACAATTAATTGGCACCACAGAAAACTACAAATACAAACACAAATTTCCATCCATCAATCCCCAAAATATAACTAAAAACAGAAGATAAATCTACCTGCCTAAAAGCCCCTTTGAAATACTGAAAAAATATAATATGAAACCATTTTGAGGCGTTTTACTTGTAATCAAATGAAAATATTTTGACACTTTATTCTTTTAATGGCATTTAATTTTATAATACCTTGCTTCTGAATTGCAGCAGATGCTGTGATTTTTATAGGGTATCACTGTGCAAATTTAACCTTCTCTAAAGTCTCAGTGTCCATTCTTTATAAGGAGAGATTTAAAGGAGAATTAATTATTAAAATATTTTGGTTTCAGTCTTATGGACTGAAAATTTATTTGGCAACACAGCATTATTGGAGTGGACTTGAAATATGTTTGCTTTAATGATTATTTTTTGCCATACATGCATCCATGTGTGCACGTACAAGCAAAACTATTTACATATAATAAGGACCCGAGTCCTCTACTGGGTTTGCTGTAGCACTAGATGCCTCTCACAAAACCGTACATAACCACAGCTGTACACCTGATAACCAAACATCATCAGGAACTTCCTCTTACAACAGCTCTGACTGAAAGCACGACTGATGTACGAGATTTGTTCCATATTAACGCGTTATCTAAAAAGCCCTGTTTGTTTCCCTTTCTTGAATGTTATCAGTCAAGCATTTTGTAATCGAGGCCTCTAAAGGGCACCTCAGAAATGATGCCCAAGCTGTTTGGTACCCGAAAACCTCCAATCTCTCAGTAATCCTGGCCCACTACAGCAGAGCCCACAGGCCCAGGGCGAAAGAAACAGTTTCTACCCTCCCAGGACTCAGCAGCGTTGTTAGCCATCCAAGCAGATATATTGGAAATACTACCCTTTTCCACCCTCTTGTTTCATTGAGAGAATTTGTTTATGAGCAAACACCGGAAACAAGCTGGCATTCTTATTTATTTATTTTTAGTATTATTAATTTCATTCTTTTGGATCTTTTATCTTTCTTGCACAGTTTACTTGACTGCTTTACTTCTAGTCTCAGCTCTCCTGATAAGTAATCAACATTAATGATCCATTAGGTGAGTTATTCTTAATAATCCTCCTTAATTCAAATGCTTCGTTGCAGAATTTCTTGTAAGGCTTGCATAGCACTCAAAATCCCTACTACAAGAGAAAAAGCAGGCAAATCTAGATTGGGAATGGTGTCCAAAATGATCCTATCCACTTAAAATTAATACTGAGCCTCATCCATGAAGCACAAGTTTATCTCCTCATAGAGCATACAAAAAAACAGAAGTAGGAAACTGAAAGGGGACCGCAGATGCAATCTGAGGCAGAGAACCAGAACATAATGCAGCAGAATTGTGGAAGATATTTTAAAAAAAATCTGAAAGAATTTGGAATATGGAAACATTAGACAGTGATACAGAATATTTCCTCACATTGCTGGTTGATTGCAAGTGGAATGATTTTTTGTTTGATGAATATTCTGTAAGCAGGATGGAGCTAGGGGCATTCCTCGCAGCATGACAGTTCAGACAAACGTGTCTGATGCCAAGCGGGACTATCTCGCTTCTCTGATGGTCACGTATCTTTACCCACAGTGCAGTTCACACCACTTGCCAACCCTATGCACACACTGTGCCTGCACAAAGAGTTTGCTGCCTTCATTCAACCCTACAGCACACCAGCAACTGGACTTCAGACTTGCTTCCAGCAGAAAGAAAACAATGATGTGTTCCAGTGTATATAGCAGGTCTTGTGGAGGCAACAATGCGAATCTGCAACCCAACAACCCATCTAGCTCACATCACTCACCCCTAGCAACCTGCAGTTCTCCTCCCAGCTCTCATCATCATAGACATCACCATCAAAGACAGAGGCCATGAGATTTTGACATGCTGAACACAATTTCCAGTGTGATTTCTGTGAGGAGAGGTGGCACCTATCAATCCAAGTGACAAAACATCCAAAATTTTAAGCATTGTTCTGACACCAATCCATTCTACAAGGTATAATGAATAAATGTTTCAGCTTTCTCCTGGTAAAACAGAAGTAAGTACCCCATAAGAAGGGATACCGGCCTGTAGGAAGTACATGCAGATTAATTGTTACTTGATAGGTCTTGAGAAAACAATGACTCTCTTCTAAGTAGATACAAAATTTTTCACACACTCAGAGGTCTTCTCAATATGCAGAAGGACCTAGAAGCATCACAGCTTGTAGTACTTTCTTGCAGTGGCAAAAATACATGCACAGCAACCATGAAGGAGTTAAAGTGAGATGAATGTAGGTTACATTGGAACTTTAACAAATTGGGACCAAAAGATGCACCAGCCAGTGAGAGTTAGAAGCATCTGAGGGTCACGAGCCTCAAAGCTAAATGAAGGTCTAAGCCCTGCTGTCACACGCTCTGAAGATTTCCTAGGAAAAGTATTTGGCTGGTTTCCTGCCTCTAGTTCTCAGTGCATACTGCAAGATGATAAATGCATATGCAACTCAGATGAGCTACCTTCTTTGTTTTCCCTCTGATACTATTAAGGATGTGCCAGTGGCTACGAAATAAGAAGAAAGTTACTTGACAAATTTAAAGTAAATTCATGGTGAAATATCAAGCTTCATTCATCTTTTCTGTGGTCTTCAGGTAAAACAGGGTTCTGTAAAAATCTTCTGGGAGGCATAGTAAAGACCATGCAAACAATAATGCAGCTGATAAATCATTTATGAAGAAAGTAAAGGGAGAACATTCCCAAATACCAGTGCACAAAGCATTTCCACTAACATCTGAGGCCTAATATACTCCATTTTAAAACAGACAGTTAGATAACTGCTATAACATGCACTACAGGGGGAAGATGTGAACTATGACTGGCAGAAAGCAAACAATCTAGCGTTCATTCATCCTGTTACCTTGAGAGGCAAGCTTCTCAGTGAGAAAATACAAACTTACCTATCTAATATGATAAGATTCAGTGGATGAATTCAAGCTCCTTGAGAAGCAGCCTCAAGACTTCTTGAAAGAGAAGTGCTATTGTGTTTTATTAAGTAATAAACTATGCACTTCCTTGTCTTCTTTCACCAAAGGAATAGACTGATGTTCATCTATTAATACTGTCAACCCACAGCAATCAAGAGACATGATTCCATATTCTTGTTTTCAAAATTTCCCTCATCAATAAAGCATTTTTTTTTCTATAGGAAGTAAACAGAGTAATGACAGTGTCATATGCATCTTATTCTTATGAAGCACGGGTCCTATAGCCTCAGATGGCAAGCCTTAGCATCCTAGCACCAATTTCAGCAGTCTTGCCAGGTCACTCCTATAAAAGATCCAGCCCATGATGTTATGAAATCATATTAATTCCAGACATAAACAAGTGACCTTTAAAAACTTTTGGTTACTTTCAAATGCAAAATTAAGCTTTCAGGGTTAAGAAGTCACCACTGAAATTGATGTGTGGTTGCCATATTTAAAACTGCTTATGCTAAATGGCTGTTCAGGAACTAACTATATGCAGCCTCAGCATAAATTCCTGTCATCCAATAAAAGACTTAATACTAATAATGTTGGCAATGAGTTATAACAGTTACTTGATTTCTATGAACAATGTTATATGAATGAAACTCTTATTGTCTTTATGTGTATGCTAAATGGCAATTTTAGCAGAACAAATTCTTTCTTGGATACTTTTAGGTCTTTGTGTATAGGAATTATTAAAATTCATACAATTAGTCATGACATAGTACAATTATTTGCCCTTTGTCTTATTCATGGTCACCCACTCTGTTTTTACACATACTAAAACTTTCAAATAGGTCAAAAGTATATACATAAACCTAAAGAACTTGAAGGGACTTTGTTCAGCATTCAATACTTCATGAGTAAAACAATTTAACTCACCTATCCTCCACATCAGTCAGATAACAATATGGAATTGGGATTAATACATCGCTCATGTGTTCAGATTCTCAGGTATGATAGTAACAAGCCTGATCTCAGATCTGCTTAAACCAGTGAAGAATATGCCTTCTTCCCTTCAAACCATTTTGAATCTGTCTCTATTTTCTCTGTGAAGAAAAACAAGTTATTCTCTTACTGTAAAAAACAAACAAAAAAAACCTCTAACTAGAACAAAATAGAGCAGTCCTCTAAGTGTAGCACTGAGAATTAGTTTGACAGAAAGACATTAATGATTTTATCAATGAAGCAATAAAACAAAACAGTAACTGTGACAGCATGCTGCAACCAATCATAGGGCTAGAATTCTTCATACAATTTCTCCCTGTTATGTGAATATCTGTACAAGCACTGTTCAAACATATAATTCAAACATATAATTCAAAGTCTGTAGACTTTGAATTATTTAAAATTGACAAAGCCTTTCTTCAGAAGGTTTCCCAAAAAACTAATAGAGAATCAAGGACAAAATCATGCAAACAGACTTGACCTCTTTCCTGCTTACTGCTTATAACCTAACTACACCGTCAAATAGCAAACCAGACTTAAATATTCTTCTGATGAGGACTAAATAAATGAATACATATAATTAGTAAAACTGTAATTACCAGTGCAATGTTCCCGTTATTGCAATAAAGAGAGTGTGTCTGTGGAATAAACTAGCTGCCTTCCTTCCAGGATAACCAAACACTGGGAAAAAAAAAAAAAAAAAAGAGAGAGAGAGAGAGAGAGAGAGAGAGAGAACCATGAATAATTCAGGATTTGACTTGCTTTATTCAAAAAAGGGCCCTGCATGTAAATTTCAGATGAATCCCATATACACTGGAAAACAACTACTTTACTTTCAGAATAGTAAACAGAGAAAATAATTTCCATTTAGGCTACTGCACTGTATACCTGTTTGGCATCCTGTTGAACACTCAGTGAAGGATTAACTGACATAAGCATCTCAGCACCTTATCCCAAATGTATGAATCACACTGTTAAAAGCCTTCTCCATCACTGACTTTGCTTTTTTGTTATGAAGTAAGCGTACTTGCATAGGCAAGATTGTCAAAAATCAGACAGCAGAACATATTAAATAATAAACAAGGATAATTAGATCACATTTGAATACATCACATTTTTATAACTCTAGTGAGGGAAAAGGAATAGTGACAAGTTCTCTGATGCTTTTGTTCCTGAATCTAATTTTATCGAGTCATTTACTCACTTTCAAAGAGCTACAACGAAGTAAAATGGAAGAGCATTCCATGTGATGCAAGATTAGCACTGTTTTAAATCTGTCCCAAAACAGAGTTTTACAGCATTCACCAGGGAAAGCCACAGAGAACTTAGCACCACATCAGACATCCTGGTGTGCTTTCACAGCAATCACCAAACTGGATGAGGTGTTAGAATGAGCTACTCCACATCTCTTTCAGTGATCTGGCCAGAAACATCAGAGGCAAGAGCAGGAGCCCATCCAGTCATGATACAGTATTTTAACTGACAAGTTCTTCAATTTACATTTCTCAGTAGGATTCTACATTAAAAGCAGGCATCCTGTGATGTGCCTTACCTACTAGATTCAGGCAAAAGGTGGATGAGGTTGTCATTTTAAGAGGCTGCACAACATTTAGTGTCATCAATGCAGTCCCCCAAGGAATTAGCCCTTACCTAACCACAGAAGCCTTTCAGGATTTCTTCAGGATTGAGGAAAGCCTCTTACTTCTCTTGGTCACAGTGGAGATTTGGCTCTTCATCTCTACAACTCAAGGTAATTCCATCTATGCACAACAGCCTTTACTTCTGTCTCCATAAACAGTAATGCTTCCAAATGAATGAGTCTTCTCAGTTATATTAATTCAAAGTGTATTGAGGACTATGAACTTACTCACAAACAGCCTGAATCACTCTTAGAAACTCTGAAACCTAAGTGTTTCCTAACACTGTACATTGGTAATAACATAATGTCTGCCACTACAGCATTGGGATGCACACAGGAGCCAAGATATCGTACATTTTAGCAGCATGGGAAATGAGGAGTGTTAGCAGAGTCATATTTGATTTTACTTTGGTTGTAAACATTGCAGTTTAATTTTTTCTTTACAGCATTTTAAAGTGTCAGGATTTTGGATGGAACTTCTGTATTCACATTTATGATTTTAACCTGCTTTGCAAATATTTGTTCTCATGTGAACATAAGAAGAGTCATTAAATATCTGAAAGTTTCGCTATCAAAGGACTGCTTTATATAAAGGCTATTGTTTGCATCTTGAGACAAAATCACATATAAACTTAATTCATGGGAGAGCATTGGAGAAAGCAATTCCATCAACATGTTTTAACACAGATCTCTAGTTGAGAATGAATAAAACTTGAAATATATTTACACGTTCCTTTATTCTGCACAAAGCCATACCACTCTGGAATGTAAATCTGCAGGTAGTATCTCAAAGTGAGTACTTTGCTGATTGCAGATTAACCAGAATGACTGTTATGACAAAGAGCTAAGTCGGGTGAAAGGCAAGTTGTAACAGTAATCAACAGTGCTTTTAAAGTTTCTATTTATTGTTTAAAAGCAAACAGAACAAAACCTGTCTTTCGGCTGAGGATAAGGTCACCTGAGAGAAGGTCAAAGTATACTTTCAGGAATGAAGATTAAGGGTCTCTCATCCGTAACAGTGTGCTTACTGACCTTTTAGGTGTGACAATTGAATTGTAGGAATCTACATGTGTAGTAGTTTCTTATTTATTATAATGCATTCCATAAGGAGAAGTTTCACACATAGCAAGGAATGACACAGGATTCCAGTATGTCTCAAGGGGCAGCTCTTTATGGCAGGCAGTACACAACCCATTTCACAGTCAATATTTTATCTGCATCACACAATGCTTAGAAATTCTACCATACAAATAACAAAGAAATGGAGGCTGCCTCAGAGCTTCCTGCTGTAAACTGTCTGCAGCTGCCCCCTTGTGTACCATCTGCTACTCAGTGCCAAATGCTAATAGCCACCATCATTGAGCTATAAATAAAACATAACAACAGAGGGAAAGGGTTCTAGATGCCCCAAAATACAGAAATAGAACACTTCAGGAAAAAAGAAAAGGGGAAAAAATATACAAATTCCATGATCTGGTTTCAATCATTTTTCCTCGTATGTGCTTAGAAGAAGAAAAAGTAATTGAGAGACACACAGTGGATATTTTTTTCCTATAAACACATCAGGCAGTCTCCAGAGCTTAAATGGACTGTTATTCCATTTCACCCGTAGAGCAAACCAAAAAGGCCAGCTGCTTATGAATTTGACTCACTGAACTCAAAAAGCTGCAGTGAGTCATATGTTCCCTATGCTCACTGTGGGGTTGTCATAGTAATGATTTCTCCCTGTCATTCTTCACTTTACCGCATGACTCCATGGGATCAATTGCGCTTAGCTCAGCATGGGTAAGTATATATATAGTAGGCAAGGGAATGGCATTGCAACTTTGTTTTTCCCCTAACTCCATTAGAAGGCATCCCTCCATTCAAAGAACAGCCGGTTGTGATAGCATTAGAGTTTGTAAAAGAAAGGAGCAAGAATGTTTCTATCGGCCAACAGAGCTGGCCCAAAGCAAAACAAAAAATATGTTTACAGGACCATAATCATTTCATAAAACCCCACAAAGAGAACAGAATACTTAATTTATACTCAGGTATATGTTGGAGTTCATAAGAACATAAGTGACTTGCTTCTTGCCTTTAGGCATAAGCTCGTAGTTATCTTCAGTCTTTAGTAGGAGGCACAGTAACTTCACAAACTGCTGAGGATGGTGGTGGCTGGTACAGCTTCACCCTCACAGTACTAGTTCTCCTGTTAACTGAAAGAAAAATAGTGATGCAGAGTCAAGATGTTTTCTAGCACCATGCTTTTGCTTCCCCTGAACAGAAAGAGTCAAAGCAAGTGCATGAATAACTCCTTGAAGAAGCAGCAGTTAAGGTGTTAGTCCTTTCAGCAGATTAACATTCTGGCACTGACAGACTTTTCCTGCCTTAGCCCCAGGCATTCTCATCTTGCAATTGCCTAGACCAAAGTTACTCATCTCAAAGTATACACCCTGGGTATAATTCTTCAGAAAAAAAGGGAACTTCAGGTAGCCTTGCCTGGAGCCAGTTTTGACCACAGGAAGTCACTTAACCAATGCAAATTCTCTCTATGATCATCAGCATATAATTATTTTGTGCATTCCTTCACATGAAGCTCTGTTTAAAACTAGTTCCACAGGGCTTGCTGTTTTCCTCTTTGCTTGTTTGTTTGTTTGTTTTTAATACTCCAGATAGACAGCATCTCATCAAATCACCCATGATAAATTCCTCTTTGCCCAGTTAATTTACTGCAAGCCTCGAAACAGTTTCTCAATATCTGCAAACCTCCCCTTCACTTACAATGTTACCTGTAATCTAAATGAAGTTCTTTTATTTTCTTCCCATAGATACTAATTGTGAAGTATATTATGACTGTCTTCAACACTACATTTGAAGCCACAGCAAGTAGCTTATGCATTGCTCACATGAGTATTTGTGACTTGGAATTCGTGAACCATGGTGTAGTTCGATACAATAAACAGTACTTTGGCACATTCTTTTCAGAAAGACAAGCAATCACAGACACACATTCAAGCATATTACTGACCAAATTCATCCCAAAGTTACTAATTTAATTACGCATAACCATTTACATAATAGCAGTTTGGGTTTTCCTGTCATCCTCATAATAAAAAAAATAAAAAAATAATTAAAAAAAACCCTAACTACTGAATATTGCAGATGAGCAAAATTGAAGACTTTAAGGGCAGAATCCAAAGCAAAACATTTTCAGACAGCTATTCAAGATTTAGAAGCTGCACATAAGCAATATACTTCACTGGTAATCTCTGGCTCAAACTATAATCTGCAGTTTCATAGTCACCTGCAGTCAACAATTAATCCAGACATCTATATATTAAATTACTGTCACCTAAAGAGAATAAATCAGGTTTTATATTCCATCAGTATTGAAAATCAACTATTAAAAACAAATAAAAGCAGAAAAATTGATAGTAGACAGATGATCTAGTATAAGGACAGAAAAAGCTTAAGGAAAGCTACTATAACTGAATTATTTAAACTCACAATAGTCAGACTAGGAGTTGGTATACTAGACTAAACTTTCCTAATTTATAACACAAAACTCCTTGCCTCTAGCTACTAAATCAGAAGCTACTATCTCCAGAGCCGTCAGTAATGGGAAGTAAAACCCACGTATATACCACTTCAGTGCTTGAAGCAATACATCAGTCACCTCTAAGAAAATTCATTTAGAAAAGATTAAATTATCAAGCTTCTTCTCAAGCCAAACTTGAGAGAGGAGATGGGAGTGTGTGTGAGCCTCACGCTGCCTCCATGCACAGGAGCACTGCAGTCATATTGCAGCATTCCCAAACACACTTGGTGTTCCCAATGAAGAGAAAAGAACAAGGTGTGCTAAAACCCTTCTAGTGAGATACCACCCTCTCAGTGAATTCACTATCACACAGCAAGGTAATGTGAACTCCAGATCAAAGCACAAGAAGGTAGGAAACACCAGTTCCGCTTCTAAAACTGAGAAACTCTGTGCGGGAAGGAAAATTACCAGC
This sequence comes from Stictonetta naevosa, assembly GCA_011074415.1. Lineage (NCBI taxonomy): Eukaryota > Metazoa > Chordata > Aves > Anseriformes > Anatidae > Stictonetta > Stictonetta naevosa. The sequence continues at coordinate 62,375,097 of CM021701.1, read as the reverse complement.
AGACTGTTTTTTTTCCTGAGATGCACTTACAGCAGACAGCAGTGTCTGAAGCAAGTGGTTTACATTACATGCTCACATTTTTGCTTATGAAGGACTTTGTCATTTTAGCCACATATGTCAAGCATTACAGTAATATTGGTACCTGAAAAACGCACAAACTGTATACACAAATGGTCTCAGAAAAATTCATATAATTAGAGGAAAAAAACAACTTGCAAGTATGCATTTATTCTATTTGAGCATGCCAGTCTCATTGGTTTCTTTAATTGCTTGTTTTCATGAGCAACTTTCACCCAATTTTGGAAATGTAACCTATTTCTGTTTAGCAGGCTTCATGGTACATATTGTAATTAGCATGTTTGTAGCCCCCAGTGCAAAGTGTTCCTTCACTGTTGACTGAAAATATAATACAAATGGAATCATTACTTTTCCTTTGCTTCCTACATCATCCAAATATCATAATTGAAACCTCACAAAACTTGGCACGCTATTAGACTCAGACACAATAAACGATGACCCAAAATATTTTTGAGACATTCCCCTGAAGGTAAGTATTCCACATAGAGCCCCATAGTCCAAATTTCAGAATTAATGATTTTTGTCACTTGTGACAGGCATTATGAATCTGAGTTAATTAAATTAGGAAGGACTGTAAACAGAGTAACAGCTCAAAGGAAATGCATCTTTTTGATAAAATGTGCCATGGATTTTTGATGCTGAAATACAGGGTCTGGTTGGGGAACAAAGCTAAACCTACTAGATGAATTATATAATGCAGATATATTGCTTCTGTTGGTTAACATGATTAAAAGGCTAAGTTAGAAGAGACTGTCAGGCGAAAACTGATTGTTCCGATTGACAATGGCAGTACAACCAATACTGGTATTTTAATGAGCATATGGCCACCAGTCCCAGAGGAATGCAGAAACAACATTGCAAGTGTTTATCAGTTTTGAAGCTAGTAAAACACCACAGTTTCTCTTTGAGAAAGGATGCAAGTCCCCTAAGTCTACCAGATCAAAAGCAGAACAATCACACCAAGGTACAGAATATAAAGTCATGCCAAGAGATTCAGAAGCCCTTCCATAGTAAAAGCATGTGACAGACTAAGACCGTTCAAATAAACATACACAATGATTTCAGAAATTTGTCATTGTCTCAAGCCATGCCATCAGCACACAGTATTTTGTCTTGGACAACCATCTTAAGATTTGACTCTTAAGAACAAATAGACAATTAGTTTTAAAACTGAGTAGCTGAAACGGAATAGTGGAAACTATCAGGAAGCATTTCATAGACACATCAATCCCCACAGCAAATGTTTATTTTAATGAGCATTCTTATTAGGTCCCATTAGGTCCTATTTTAATTTAATTAGCAACCAACTCTGCTGAGTTTGGAAATTAGCAAAACCCTTCCCAATCATTGTGCTGGAACTTTACAGTAAATTACAAACAGGTCCTCAAACAAAAGTTCATGGAAACTACATTAACATTTACGGGCAAATTAGTCAAATTAAGACCACAAACTCTAAGACAAATCATTAGATGCCCTAGATGGATCAAAAATGGTGAAGCATCAAGTCTCATAGATGTTCAGTACTGCCTATGTAAAGTAAGTATCAGGAGCCTAAGATGCAACCTCTTATACACCAGAAATAGCATAACACAGATTAATTTCCTTAGTGTGAGATACTCAAAATATGCATCCCAACTGCACAAGCCTTGGCTGAGCTCCACTCTCCACAGACATGTCACTGCCGGGTTTGAGACTTCCAGAACATACAGCAAATACTATAAACTTTAAGGTGAACACTGCCTGAAGCTGTTCAGACATAAGTGACAACAGAGGGTGTACCAGCAAGCTTTCACTCCTCTTGCACGATACAAATGAGATTCAAGGCAAATTATTCCACTATTGTTCCAGCTCAAATCATTTTAAATTTTGCACCCTGTGCAATATTTTTCCCTCATTTTCTCCTCCTTTAAGTGGGATTTTTTTTTCTTTACACAGTTCATTCCTTAGAAGATCATGAATACAACATTTTCAAGGCTGTTTTATACTGCTTTGGACCATTTCAATTGGTTTCTAAAGCATTTTAAAATCCTTCCTATAAAAAGTGAGAATCTTTTAAAAGAAAATAAACAAACTCCCTCTCTGCGTGTTAGTTTTTTTTAAAAGGGAATATTTATGACAGTATAGTTTCAGTATACATACAGAAACATGTCAGTCTAGAACCTACCCTGAAATTACCACAGGGTGCTTGCATGTTGACAATATTTACATTAATTGATGCATAAAACACAATAAATATTTGGAAAGGATTTGGTCTTTTTGCTCACAAAAGATTACGTTACACCAGTGAAAACAGATATATACAAGTAAACCTCTTCTGAGTCCTTCACATGCCTATGAAAATATTAAAACAAACAAACAAACAACAAAAAAAAACATGAATGAAGATGGAAGCCAAAGATACTAACAGAGTCAATCACTGCGGATGAAAAAAGAACAATGCTTATTCATCTGCTTTCTTTCCAGCTGCAGAAAGTATAAAACTGTTCATATCAAGAATGCACTGACTATGAAGTAGCAAACAAATGTCTAAAAACTTGCAGAGAACTCCACTGAATCTGTAGGTTATAACAATTCCTGCTCCACAAACCTGAAAACATCGCAATGAAGTTCCATGTCTCTCAAAACAGAAACCTTCCTCCAAAGTTTTTTTTCCCAGTGAGATCTCAGGATGACCTATTAACTTCTGACTGCTGTCAGAATCTCTGATTTGTTACTCTTTCAACATCTATTTTACAATGAGCTGAGACAGCCCATTGAGCAGGCTTACTCATCAAGATTTTCAAGCACTGAAGATCAAATTTCTAGACCTTGAGCTTAAGCCCTCTCAACAACAGAAATTAATTATATCAGTTGTGCCTCAGTGACAAGAAATACTTAGGTAAAACAGAACTCAAAAGGCTTGTAAGATACATACATTTCCATGTTGGCTGTTTGCCCTACCAGCTTCGTTCATACTCACTAAATTTGTTTTCAGAAAATGAAATAACACAGTCATGTAAATTAAAATTCACATCATACGCTGTTTCGTTCACTCCACTTATATCTGTTCCTATTGGACAAAAAAGAATCAACCCATAGAATAAAAGGTCCAGCTAAAGCCCAAACTAGTCTTCCAAGACTAGTGCTGCTGTTTCATTAGTGCAACTTAGATTACATTTTACATATTTTTCTCTAGAAAGTCAATCAGGACCTCTTTATTTACTTGTCTGCAAAATATGAATTAAACACCATAATTCTGATCACCTAGTCTTTTGAATATTCAATAACTATTTGTGAAATACGATGAGTAGAGCATTAAAACTTGGTTAGCAAATGTAGCAATCAGATTTTAGAAGATTTGGAATAGGCTGAATCTAGGTTTCAATTTACACTTATTACATATAGATGATAATGTTTTTGTTACAGGTCAAGCAGCCTCCGCCACTGAATAACTAAGTACGATTGCAAATCAAAGTATGTCCTTACCTGAAGGCTTTCTCTGGACCATTGGCTGCCTAGACTCAAAATTCTGTATTTTTATAATCTTATCAGGGATACTAATAAATTTCAGCGTCAATGATCATTACAGATATGGTTGCTCAAGACTTTGTAGCCTCACCATGTCTTAAAGTTACACATATCTGCAAAATTGTTATGAGAAGGCAAACCATGAAATGTTTTAGGAATCTGGAGAAAATGGTTGTCTTGTTTTAGGGTTGTTGGTTTTTGCTTTTTTGTGATTTGTTTGATTTTCATGGTGGCTATTCCTATGTCTGTAGTATATCACAGAATATTGCATATATTTCCTTCTATTGTCTTGCCAGTTTTTCTCACCTCTCTCTAACACAGATCCTTGGTTTTCAGTTTGCAGAAAAGCTGGGAAAAAGGAGCTTAAAGGATTATTTTTTTCCAGTCTGACATTAGGCTTTAGGTGACATCTATTGCTCAGCATGTCACTTGAAAATCCGTTTAAAACTTACGTTAGTTTTCATGCCACTTAAAAAATTTCTCACGTCAGATTTCTAACAAATGGTTATCTTAGCATGTTGATATCAATCGCACTCTCTTGTGTTACCCATATATTCCTTTTCCAATTTGGCAAATGTCATTAAACAAAGAGGGAACACCTATACCAACTTTATGCGGTGAACACAGGAAGGCTTAAAAAAAAAAAAAAAAAAAAAAAAAACCCTTCCTTTCTAAGATATTTCTTTGAATTAGTTGCTTTGCTTCTCCTGCTCCACTGATTCACTGATTCTTGCACCTTCACATAGCTAGCTCTGTACTAATGAACTTGCCCTGTGAGATCAGCTGCTGTCCTTATTCTGTTATTATTTCCCCAAGCCCCTACTGTGATACTTACAAAAGGCTTAGTACAGAGATTTCTTTCCTCCACCTTTGCTTAGGGACTTGAAAATATTTTATCATGAGAGTTGTTTCAGTGTCTAAGCTATTTATGGAATATATAAAGCATTAAAGCAAGCCAAAGCCTGAATCTCATTAGGACAATAAATCAAAGAAGAACAGAATGATTTTTCAGGAATGATGAACAGCTTTTCTCATTTAACAACATAGATCATGCATCATTAAGGCATCTGGTCAGGTACAGAGTACCGCATATGCAAGAAGATTTAATGTAGAGAGTGCTTTAATGACACTATCACTATGGAGGTGGGAGAAAATTTCGTCAAGTGCGGGGGTTGAGAAAGAAACATGATTCAGATTAACAATTAAGAAAGGCCATTCGTAGAGCCTAGCTTTTAAAACATAACAGCCTGGTATTTTCTCTGAATACTTTACTTGTCATGCTATAGCACAGTGCAATAAATTCACCACTCTAGCTCTCCTTCAGAAGACATGTTTCAAATGTTAGTTTAGTTTTCTGGAGTGAAAGACAGGCTTTTCAGGAACGAGTTAGCACTTCAAGAAATCTACGATTTTATAGTTTGAAAGCTCTGAAAGTTTCTAATAAAACAATAGGATATTGTTACAGAGCATTAGATTTTATTTCCATCAAAGGACAAGTTCAGCCATTACAAACTAACATTATTTGCTAGAGAAAATATCCTTCTCAACAAATTTTATTTCCTAATATATGGGGGGTTATTTCTCTTTTAAGTAGAGAAAAGCTTTTGGAATAAATCCCCAATGAGGAAAGTATGGCTTTTGAAGAGTATTAAGGATTTAAAACAAATAAATGTGTTTTAGTTTGCAGTTAAAAAAGCACATAATTATTTTTAACAAATGACAGATTTTTTTGTGATATCAATGACGGGATTACAATTCCTTTTGTGATGTTAAAAGAAATAAAAAAGGCACAGGTAACAAAGATTACAGTCCATAAATAAAACTCATGCTTTGTCTTTGAAGAACAAAGGCTGTTAGCACATCGTTGAAACGTGTTTTAGTCACTATCTAAAAGCTTTTTACTGCCCTGTCAGGCAACAAAGAAAAGGCTAACCTGATCTCAAATCTCACAGTAAAGGAAGAGAGAGCTTTAGTGAACAAACCAAGTCACAGAACAGCTGATATGTTGCAAAAAGGATGGGATGCAATTTAAGATGTTGTGAGTACTAAAGCAATAACCCAAAGTGGTACTAAGAAATTGTTTCAGGAGTGAAACAACTAGAATGAAACAGGTAAAGCACTCCAACTTTCAAAACCCACTCTATTATGTCGATTAGCAGCAACAATTATTTTCAACTTCCTTCAAAGTGGAGTTCTGTCTCACACCTAGCCAAGGTGCAGATTACAGAAATATAGGATGTGCTCATTGCTGTAGGGAATATATGACATTGGTCAACCACGATCTTGGGGTAGTGTTTTGAAAGAATTCACATACTTTAGATCATAAATCAAAACCAATCTCTGCCTGGGGTATTCTGATCAAACTTCACTGAAACTGGACAGTTAATTCATCCTTCATTTAAGCAGCTGTCAAAAGCAACATAGAAACATGTCACTATCCCAAAATACGAAATTAACCAAACATTTGGATATTATTTTAAAACTTCCATGCTGCTTCTGAGAGCAAGTGAGGTATTTTGATTCCAGCTAAATAGCGTAAGTGTCATAGGGAAGGAATACCTTCCCTAATTCCTCCTGTTTCAAATGCATTTTGGCTGCACAGGTTAAAATAGCTTTAGCACTGGTTTAATACCTTTATAGTTCAGAGTGAACTTCTCATGAGAAAACAGGGCCTAAGATGTGAGCAGCACACCATGGAGCAACATGCAGTTGGCAAAACATCATGCTGCAAAAAGTCTTTTGAAGCAACAAACAATGACACTAGAAAAGTCATCTGTCAACTCATTAATGCTCACCTGGTGTGAATTCACCATGGTTTTAGGCTCTTTCTAAAGAACTGTTAGGATCAATACTAGAGCTAGCTGCTTTGTTACCTGTTTGTGCTTTCCGTTTCTTAAGTGTTCTCCCAGCTCATATTTCTGCTGATTTCTTCCAAAGTGTGACTTTTGTCCTTTTACCAGATGGACGCAGAGTAGAAGATATGTTCAAAATCAGGTACTTGAACTTTTCTCTTTCTCTGCTCCCTCCAATATTGTGCTCTCCAAACTGAATCATCTAAAATTTTAATTTTAACCTTGCTGATACAGTGAAACTATTCACATCATTTCAACATCAATCATACCTATGAACAGGTCATTAAGAAGATAGAGCCAAGCTCTTCAAAGTGATGCACAGCAGGAGTATACAACAGGCATGATCTGAAACAAGAGAAACACTGGCTAAATACAGGGAAAAAAAATCACCGTGAGAATAGTCAAGCATAAGAACTGTTTGCCAAAGCTGCAGTCTCCATCCCTGGAGCTTTTTAAACTCAACCAGATCAAAAAAAAAATGAGCAACCTGGTCTGGCCAGCTTTGAGCAGGAAGTTAGACTAAAAACCTCCTGAGGTCCCTTCAAACTAGAATTATCCTATGATCTACTGCAGACTTAGTCCCATTGTGTCTGCTGACTGTCAGAGATATTCAAGCCTAACATCCACTTTCTTGTTGTTTGTTTTGTCCAGTATTTTGGTCGGTTTTTTTCCTTTGCATTTTCATATTTTTAAACAATTTTTATTACTGTAGTATCCAAGTGTCTCCAGTGTATCCAAGCCTGAAATTTATACACCCCCACTACATCTGAGATGCACAGAAATGGAGAATGAGAAAGCAGTAATACAGAAGATTTGATTTTTCAAGTATTCTGGTATTTAAAATACAAATAACAGTCTTATAAGTGTCTTCCAAATTTCTAGAATACTAGCTCACCAAAATTAAATCCAGCAACAAGTAAATTAATAGGTTCACATGTAATGTTTATTCTGAAAAGGAGTTTGACTAAGTTTCTGCTTCTTCCTAATTACTTGATGAACCAACTCCAGAGCAGCCTCAGCTAGCATTGTGCATTCCACTGTGGCATAACACAGCAAAAATGGGACACAGCTGTATCACTTGTATCCTTATTTATAGCTTTCCAGTACTCTCCACGGAAATTAGAGAAATTAGTGGCCACTACTCTGATCCCTGGATAAAATGACTTGTCCAGAAAGCACTAGGTGCCTTGATACAATATAGTCAATTCTTTTGCTCCTATGGCATCTGGCATATACACCTATCAGCTGCAAAGTCATCATGTAGGGCCTTTCAATAGCTGGATGAGCCCTTCACATGGAAATGGAGTTATGTGGTTTCATGTAGTCCTTTACCCTTTCTCATACGTAGATAGGACTTAACTCGCTCTTCATTACCAAGAGCCTTGATTTCAAAACTAAAAATTACTTATTTCAAACCTTTAGAAGCAAGTGAAATCTAGCCTAGAACTTCACGGTGTATTAAAAATATTCTATCATCCACCAACCTTTCCTCCAATTAAAGAAGAGGAAAATTATGTACGTACATACTGAGACAAAGCTAAGTGATTTTAAAGTTGCTTAGGTAGCTGAAACAAGATAACGTAGAAACGGTTCTAACAAGGACACTATGCAGCACTACTATCACACAAGTGACATAGCATCTAGCACAAAATAGCTATAGATGGGCTTCAGATGCGCTTCCACTTTAGTCCAATCTCCGTACTTCAGATATTCCAAATTACAAATCAAAATTCCAAATCGGAATTTGGCTTAACAGAAAGACCAGGGAGGGGACTCAACCTGTCTGCTGTCAACTGAGAACTGGAACTGCAGTCAAATCTAGGAACTTGTTTGATGTCATCATGACTGCACTTCAATTTGTAGCAAGTAAAAAAAGGTGGCACTAGCTCTGTCAGATGTCTGCTCTGTCAGACGTGTGCCATTTTACCCGACAGATATTCCAGTACACTTAAGACTTGCTGAACTCACAAGACTAAACTGCATCTTACCCCATATATTTTGGTATTTCTACAGTATTTTGGCTCCTCTGGTCTGTAGCTCGGTAATTTACATCATTGCATGGATAATATGCAAGTGACTCACAATCACTGGGTGAGATGAAGTCCCTTTAATGGGCCAGGAAACATGATACTGTTTAATCGCTGCTTTACCACTGGCACTTGAAAACTCTAAATTTGGATTGTGAAAGAGCCTCTCTCATGCATGCTACTTAATGCTGAGCCTTAAACCAGGCATAACATAATATCCTTCAGTATACATACCACTAAAGTTTCAAAAGAGATTTTTTTTTCACGCGGTAGGTAAAATTCTGGATCTAATTTTCTCATAATATCTAAGAAAGTTTCATTACATGTTTGTTTGCTTTCTAAACAATAGCTGCAGAGCTGCATTAATTATTATGTGTGACTAGATACTCCTCCAGAGAAATAGGAGATGCTACTGGAATTAAACTAACATTTCTAAATACTCTGAAGGGGTTTTTAGTTATTTTCCATGATATATTTCCTGTTCCCAGTCTTTAAAATCAGAGGAATTTTGGTATATATATTTTCTGGAAGTCGTATCTCAGAGAAATGCACTCTACTAATGAGAATGGATTCACTCAACTGTCTACTCAGTGCATTTACAGTCAGATTACAGTTTCTTTTGTTTGGCCCATAGGCTACTGTTTTTGTCGTACCAGCTGATGCTTAGTCAGGGGCAGATGCTCTGTTTAACATTAGTTAAAGCATTCTGTTTTCTCATTCATTTCTCAGGCACCTTCTTTCAAAACTGCTACTCTTCTGTGTTTAAAAGTTTTAGAATGATTCAAGTTTTGCCATATCAATGATGCTGTGTGATCCAATGTGAGAGAATGCAATGAAGATCTTGTGTGTTACCCTTGGCTTATTCTTCAGCTTAAGTAGTTTAAGTCCACCTTCAGCATAACAAGTGGGAGACAGGCATACCCTAGTATGAATCTCATTCCATGATGGACTTGCTTCAGAAGACTTTAAAAGGGTTTAACCGTGACTATCCTGACTATTACAGAAGGACTGTGTGTTTTATACACAGCCAGGATTTAAGGAAAAAAAAAAATGGTTTCCCTCTTCCCAGTCATCTTTTCCTTCATTTTAGACATTGTGATTTATCACAGTCAGCCCTTTGTATTTTACCCATTTGTATAGGTACAAAAGTAGCAGTTTCAAAAACCACTGTAAATAATAAAGTTAGAAAATCCAAATTTAAATAAACTGCCAAATGCCTATAAGCAATGTAGTTCTTCCTTCTGAACTCAGCTATTCATTTTTCCAGGTTAGCTAACACTGAAAAATAACCTATACTGGGAAAAAAAAATAAAAATGTAAGTTTAATCTCTTGCAAACACACATCATTGGTATTTTTTTTCCTTCTAAAAACTTGTGTTGTATTTAATTCCAGTAACTTAGCTGTGAGAATGAAAAATGCACTAATAGTTACCTAGCAGTATGACTGAAATGTCCAGGCTGGTTTTAATCAAAGTATTCATTAAACTTCAGCACACGGTATCATCCCATATTGCAGAGGGGGAAAAAAATCATTACTTTGTCAATGCTATTTATCTGAGTTTGTCTTTACAAGGAAACTAAGAATGCTTGGTTTTTCTGTGCTTGAGGCCAACTCAATTTCATCAAAGTATGTGGCTATGAAATTTACTATATATTTTTATGATAAACGTATGCCTAAAAAGAAATTGTCGTTTGCTATTGTCATAGCATCAGTAACCATCATTTGTCACAACCAAGTCTAAAAGGTTCAAAACATTTTGAAAGCAAAATATTATTTTATTGAACAATTATTTTTCTCATTTTCAACTAAGTATGTAGACTACAGATTACAATGCAATTTTTAAAAAGATTTTTTTTTTCAAGTTGAATTGAAACAACACAATCACGATTTCCTTAAACTTGGAATATACCATTAGGAAATTCAGGCATAAATCAGCTGCAGGTTTATTCTTTGTACTGCCAGAATGGCAGAAATAAATTAAGATTCTCTCATTTCACTTCTAACACACAGGCAAAACAGAAGTTATTTTACTATCCCAGAAAAGCCAGAGCTGTTTTGATAGAAAGTGATTCTCACAGCTTCCCCATGACTTCATAACTTATTGCGTTCTTCACAGCCCTGCCTGTAAGTGTCCCTTTCCAGAAAAGGGTCTCAGTCTGCAGTTTACCCCTCTTCGAGAAGCAACAGCAGGTTCTTTATGAGAGTTGATGTCTGAGTGTCTGAGTCAGTCCATGTTGATCTGAGCAGTGCAGGGCTGCTATTTGGACACAGAAGAGCAGATGACTCTCTTAGAATACCTACCTTCTGAAATGCATAAAGACTGCTTATGTCTTCATCAGTACACATTTTTAGCATCTCATTTTTCTGCTCTTTTTTCCTCATTTCAAGCTCATATTTGCTAAAGAAAAGCTCATAAAAACTAAAGATATACCACAAATATCCTTTATTACAGAAAAGAAAACATCAAGTAAGTTTATCGTTTTCAACATAAGGTTATTCTCTAGTTGCCAACAGCCAAAAAAAAAGAGAGAGAGAGAAAAGAGATACAGAGAGAAAAATATGTCCCAAAACGTTGTTGAGACAGTTCATTGTGCAATTTTACTATTCTTATGCTATACACTTGTTAGCTTTCAGGTTTAACTTACAGCTCAATTACAATACTGCACACAGTATAGTAAAGCTTTTTACTTGCAGGAATGAACTGCTCCCTTAAGACAAAACAATCCCTTAAGTGAAGGGGAGGAGGGTGTAATATCATTGCTATTGTCTTTCATAGTCCTCCTCAGGTTGATCCGGTGGGTTGATGTAGTTCCCTTCCCCGACCCATTAACTAAATTGTTTTTGTAATCATGCCAACTCGTCAAGTGCCAACTTCTTGTCATATTTGCTTCTAATTAAACCCTTCATATATGTGCTTCCTCTCAGGAATGAACTAGATTCAGACATGAAGTATTTGGCACAATGAATAGAAAGGCATTCCAATTTCTGTCAGTATTAATGCTTCTGATTACTTACAGTCCTACAACTGTGTGAGCTTTCTACCATTGTGCATTTGTCCTGTAGTTTTGTGTTACAATGCCTTTTCATTCTCACTACAATCTAATGCTTTTATTTATGCATAAAAATATTTTCTCATTCTTTAAATCCATCAAGTCACCTGGTTCACAAACACCTGGTTTACAATCCCATAACTTATCAGGCTCAACCATTTTTCATTTCCTCCACCCAGTTACTATTTGCACTTACTACTTTTTGCTTTATGGTAGGAACAGTCATCACACAGCCAGATCTACACTGCCTTTCTCTTTCCCAGCTGATATCCACTGACTGCAGTGACCAGAAGTACAGACCCCAAACTCTTTTTATATGGATCTCCTTACAGAACCAAAGTGAATGATTAGAGAGAACAGACACAAAACTCTGGGCAACCACAACAAACTCTCTGAAATCCATGCTCTGCTTGGACAAATCGGGACAGCAGTAAGTGAGGATTCAAGTGGATTTCCTAAATATCTCCCACAAAAATAAACAAATAAATAAATCCACTGAAAACATTTCAAATGGCTTGGCTATAGAGACATGAGAACTAGCTTACTCGGCTACAAGAGATATAGATTACTTACTGAAGCCTCTGATTTTGCTAGAATTGTTCACTGTGAACAATCTAGGCGTTTTTTGCTTTCAACTAATTTTAAGAAATCTTTCTAATGCTTACATAATCTGTAATCAAACGGCATGACTCAAAGGGAAAGACTTGCTAGTACATAAGTTTAATAGAACTGAGTATTTCTTCTGGTATTTCTGATGTACATACAAACAGGTTACTGGTTAGTCCACTAAGGCCTTACAAAAAAAGGCAGTTTGGACAGTCTCAAAGCACTTGATAAGCTCCCAGAGCTTAAGCTGACCTCAAACACCAGGACCCATTCTTTATCTCAGGCTGAAGAACTAACTTTAGCACAGCCAGCAAGCATCCCCAGATTCACAGCAGTGTTCAGCATTTATGCAACACTTTTATCAAAACTACTCCTGTAATAACAGGTGTTTACCTTTAACCCTCTTTTAAGTGAGGGTTTCTGAACTCATTACTAAGTCAGTAACACTGTGTTCTTTTGACAAATGCATTAGACTACTGTGTGCGTTCGTCAAGCCAGCAACAACTACTTCTGCGTCACCAATGTTCCCATCAACTTTAATGGCCCATATTCCATGCCACAGCGACGCAAAAACGAACAACTTGATTCAGAATTGTTTCTGAAAGTACTAATTTAGTGACAGATTTAATGAAGGTTATAGAACCCATTTCCAGTATTTGGTAAGTAAGCAAATAAGAGATAAGGGATATTTTTAAAAGGTATTAAAAAGTATCAAAGGTGTTTTCTAAAACATTTGCCGTAATTCTAATGGTGTTTCCATCACAATTGATAGCTATGCAGATTCCCATTTCTCAATGATATTACAAATAGCATTGTTGTTGGCTCACTAGACCTTCAAATGAGAAAAATGTATGTCACAGATGTTACTCAGAATTCATGGCTGGTTGTCCCAAATCCTGATCCTGAACTGGAAATAAAGACCTCATATAAAGTCCTTATACCAACCGAACATCATTCATAAGAAAATCATCTGATTTGATTTGATTTGGGATTTTTGTCATTTTCTTGTAAAGATGTAATAAATATCCAGTATTCACAAATATCATCATATGTTAAAAGTACTCATAACGAATACTCAATTATTTCTCAGCTACCACAATCCTTCCTCAAGGCCAGGGGTAGTTTTAACATCAATCTCAATGGAATCTATTTTCATCCAAAATACAGATCTTAGAACATTCGGTAATTGTAAAGCAATATTCAAGGTTTCTGATCCTCATAACAACTACAGTTTCTATTCACCACTTAGCTGACCAAAAAAAAGGTCTTCAGCTAGTTGCTGAGCAAGGAAGCAACACTGGAGAAACATGTTAATATTTGGGCATCTTTCCAAATTATTTCTCCAAACAATCTTGCCAGAAATATTTTTTTTTTTCCTGGAAAGTCACAAAAACATGTTTCAAAACGACATGTCATCAAATGCAATATAATAGGGAACTCTACATTAAAGTATGGGTTTGCAAAATTAATCTGATTCCTTCCATTCTCTACATAAAGGTACTAAGAGAATTCTTCAATGAAGCTCCAATGTATTTTCTTTAATTTGTTAATTTTTAACATTTATTTACTTTAATTTTAATTTTACTTTCTTTATTGAAATCAGTTGAGTCTTTCATCTATTCAGTATCACAGCATGGGTTCATAAGGAAACCAGAGAGCTCAGAAAGAAATTAAAATACCTGAGCCTTCAAGCAGTGGCATCAAAAACTATATACCACAAATGTATTGAATCGTAATAGTATTAAGTTCATAGAGTTTTGCATGAATAATGTCTAATAGTATGATCCTCATGTTAAGAAAAGAACAGCTAGACTGAGGAAAAAAATCTTGAACAAGCCCGCAATCCAGGAATGGTATCTGGAGGCTCTGGACTCAAAGAACACCAAGAATTTACAGTGTCAATAACCCAGAAAATTAAATTCCTCTTTTGAAGACATTTAATCATGTTTTCAGATATGCCAGGGGAAGCTTTTGTAATATAATAAAAGAGATGCTATGCTTTTTTGATTTAGAAAATAATATGTTCCAGCCTCTATGGCCTAAGGCAAAAATACAAAACTAAAATGACTGTGATTTCAAAAATGCCGTATGGCATTATATCGTTTAGTACACTAAAGCTATTAAAACTGGTTTCAAGACTTCATATTGGCTACAGAGAACACAGACGTTCCCTCTCGCAGGCTTAACTTTAGCAATTAAAAAAAAAAAAAAAAAGTGATTTGACTCAAAAGTTACTTGGCATCTTCAGCTGCTACCTGTGTCAGCAGAAGCTACAGATGTCTCTGGATCTTGAATTAATTCAAATTAGAAGTTTCAAATATGCTTATTGAGTTCAAAATGTTGTACAATATACATACTTGACAAGAGCCATAATATGTGCTGTAAGTTAAGAAATGGGTATTATATGCATTAATTACACCCACATCCTTACTATTTTATCTTCTGTGATACACAGCCAGGTATCATTACCACTTAACACAACATATATTTATATCTCATGTCACAACAAAGGCCAATACATGTTTATACTCTCAGTCCTTGGCACTAACATTAATTCCTGTTTTTCTGCAAGTAACATCAAAATTTAAGTGTGCGTGAGGGACACCCACTTCACACACAGAAGGTAGTTTATTCTCGGTAATAGTCATCTGAACTGACAAAAGATACTACCTTGCAAGAAAAAAAAAAAGCAAAAAACAAAGAAACAAAAAACTGTGCTCAGAAATCCGGCTTCCTTTTATATTGTAAGCTATCACAGTTATGACAAGGTAATATGCTACAGCAAGATACACGCGTGGCAGTCTGCCACCCCCGTTCTCTATTTTTCTGGTCCTGCTGTCCCCTGCTCCGTCATCAGCATCAAGCATTCTGTGTGGAGCGGGCTGTGACATGTTGGCGTGTGAGAGTCAGAAGGCTGACACACAGTGAGAGCAAAAGGGGAAGAGAAAACTGACATACCAGAAAAGAGGGTGGATTTTTAAAAATCAAATGTAAGGTAGAACATTCACAACTGCTTTTTTCCACATTAATTGGCCTTCCTCTCAGTAGAGAAACATACTGTGCTGGAGTGTTTGGTGTATTAGTTCCATCAGCCTTGAACATAGCTGTTATTCCATGTCATTGGGAGATGTAAAAAAAAACATATCCAAACAAACATACAAAAAAAACCCAACCACCCACCACACAATGCTGGGCAATCAATTCATGGTGAATATTCCAATACAGATATATCACTGTAAAACCCTCGTCTATTCATAAAACTGCTCTGGTTTGGATGTTTAGAAAGCAGATAAGAACTCAAAGTAGATTGCATGCAACCACTGAGCTACAACTGCATTCACACTCACTTTGCTAAACAGAAAATTTGGAGAAACTACGAAACAAAGGCTGAAGTAAAAGCTACGGGCATAACAGGAAGCTCAGCTCAATCAGCACCCAGATTATGCTTGCTTTTAATTCTACTATGAATTTGCATGCACTTTTTAGCAAACTGTTAGCCATCTACTGATTGCAGTCTTGTTTCAGATTAAGTTAATTTTATTGATGCTGAATTTAACCAGCTAACCTTTACTATTTATTTTCAATACATGTCATGCAATGCATTTTTATTGCTAAGAGAAGTATTGATTAAAGCCTCTGTCTCCAAGCATTCTGATTGCCTCAAGTAATTAGGAAGTCTAATAAGAGCATGAAGTGCAAATAACATTTTGGATTTGCATGAAGACCTGTACATGACCTTTACGAACAAGATATACTTCAAAATACATCTGCCCTCATGGTAAAGGACAGCAAATTAATAGGACACCAGCAGACAAGACAAGGTATGAGAAGAGGGTGGTAAAGTGCTGTGAATTTGCTTGGTATCTTAAAGGTCTGCACAAAACAGACAGGATCACCACCAATAACGTCTGACCCACCTAACACAGAAAGCTAAGTTTATACCATTTGAGAGGATACGTACATGGTATTTTAAACCATGGTTCAAAGTTTTTAAAGCAACACAGCAATTCCAAAGAATCCCAAACCTATCCAAAGTCGTAAGATGTGTGCAGGCACAAAGCTACAGGAAAACAACCAAGGGTTTATGCAAGTGCAAAAACACAAGCACAGAAAGAGTATAGAAGAGTCAGGGCCTAGACCTTTCAAACAGGCAGAGGGGATTTGCCACAACACACCGCTTATTCATGTGGGCCAGAATCCTGCCGGCAGCAGCTACCAGTGCTTGACTCAACCGAGAATGTAAGTAAGAGGAATGTCTGAGGATATTTTTTCCTGTGTCATCTGATAACTAGAGATCAGATTTGTCACAGATAAACTTCATCTGCTAGATAATCTGCCAAGTGACATTATAAGAAAGTTTAATGACATTTGGCTTTTATGTAATGCCTGAGAAGACTAATTACAAGGGAGAAGAAGAGAACTTGGAAATATGTTCTGTGAATGGATGCAGAACATGCTTTAAATTAGAGCACTTTTATTCCCCAAAAGTTATTTACTTCATTTTATAGCCTGAGAAATCAGGTTTGGAAAGCACCAAACAGGCCCATTTTCCTTCTCTTGCCTATGGCAGAATGCATTACTTAAATACTGCACTGTACTATGTTTTCTAGCCCTGTCTCATTTTAAACACAGCTTCAAAGATATGAAGTGTCCTACAATTCCCTTGGGAAACTGCTCCAAAATAGCACAGAGGTTTATTTCTGGCATTTAATATAATCTCTCCTCCTCAGCTTCAACCCATTACTCTCACCCTGTCACCTTCTAACAGAGTTTGAAAATAAGCAGACATGGATTTTCTGAAATCTTGTTTTTTGGACACTGTCATCCATATTCTGAGACAAATGTGTTACACCATACCAAGCATACCTTGATTTATTTCTAAAATTTCACCCCAAAACCACACAGACAGAGTTACAGCCGCTGTCCTCTCTCAAGGAACTTCAAGAGGATTAACAGTGTTCTTCCATAGCCATCATTTGGTGGTGAAGAATTCATTAGGAGATTCAGAACCAAATTAACATTTCTATTTGCTCAAAGTCATCAGAATGCTGTAGTAGAATATGTAGAAAAAAGAATTTCTCAAGGTAATAACACACTGCCTACCTGCTGCTCAGGGGCAAATAATGACAAGGTCATTTACAGCTTTACTAGAAGGTAAAAGAAACAAGTTCTGATGACGTTACTTGCAGTACTAAATCTGATATGCTCGTGGTTGTAGTTATCTGGGGGTTTACAATTCTAGCCTTCTGTCAACATGAAGCTGTTCCACATTGATCTTACCCTATAACTGCATCAATAGCTGATGTTTCCAGTTCGCTGACTGCATAGTTCTTACATATTGTTCATGTTACATGGCAGAACTTCTGATTTCTACTTCTGGTGAACAGGAACAGTGCTGTCCACTACAGATTGGAATTGCAAGTGAGACTACGAGATATATGATGAGTTACAATGACCTTTGATGGGGAGGACTTATAAGAACTTTTATTCCACCACGTAACTTACACAAAATGCCATCTTAAAAGCAGCACACAGACTCCAAAGACTCTAGAATACTTACCTTTTCCCACTGTGCCAACACTTAGGGAATACAGAAGTGGAGAGCTCTTCAATATATATCTGCTTTAGAAGTTCCTTATGTGCCACACAAAGAACCTACAAGCTTCTGCTCTGTTTGATAACTGCATACCTGAAATGGAGTTTGAAGACACTTTACCGTACTAAGAGTTAGAAAATACTGTAAAACTCAGTATCTATTTCCAAAAACCACAAGACTATCATATGAATTAGCAACACTAATATACAAGCTGAACAGCCCATACAACTAGGCACAAGGTTACGATCTGGAATTAACTCCTTCCTCCTCAGATGAAGAAACAGTCTACGACACTTCCTCACCATGTGCATGTTGTCTGACCAGCTGCTGTACTATGGTGGGTAGCACAGGCAGCAAGCACACTGTCATCAAGGTTCTGCCTATTCTCTACCTCCTTCATTCCCTTCCTGAATACCTGAGGTGGTGTCATAAACAGTAGGAAAGGAAAATCTCAGAAAACAGAAAATCTCCATCCTTAAAGTAGTTAGTGTTTCTGGCCACTACTGGTTTTATTACAGAAGTGTTCCAGATACTCACATGTCTGAAGTTCAAAATTTCAAGTCACATTACATCTATTTAATTTATTCTAAATGAAATTATGTTTTCTGTTATCTCATATTCTATGGTTATAAAAAAAGATTCCAGATAAATAAATAAATTAAATCAAATGTTATCATAGGAAGATTAATTAACAAAACAGGTGACTCAAGCCATTCTTTACCAGACCACACTGCGAGCTTAGAAAAATCAGTGTCCTCATATGACCTAGCTGGTCTAACATCCCAACTAAATTCAAAGAACAAAACCAAACAATTTGAATCTGAATATAAACTCGCTTAATAATTAGAAGTATTCTGAGTTTCATTATTTGGCAGATCTCAACTATAGACCCAAGATGGTCAAGCATTTGCAAAATAAAAGAACGCATTTCTGTTATGGCCCTTATTTTACTTCTATAGCTATAAAATAAATGCGTTTTTACGTATAGTCCTTGGAATATACACAAACGGAAAGCATTGAAGCACTGTCTTTAAAAATGAGGTTTGTAACTCTTTTAGTAGAGCTCCCTTATTATCCAGCCTTTTTAAGTTCCCTGGGAAACTGTAAGACATACCTACAGGAACAGAGTGTAACTACTTGGTTTTGGTGGTCTTTACTGTTCAGTTTTTACCACATCACACATTGAAATGAAAAATATAATAGGCTACAACAGACAAATATACAAATGGAAATTGTTTACATACAAATGGAAGCAAAGGGAATCTAGCTGTGAGCTATAAGTACTTCCAGGTCCCAAGGTTATGTATGCACACAAAAGTGCTGCAGGTAATAGGTGACAATGACATTCTCCCAAGACAGGATAGAAATTCTATAAAAATAAGAGAAGAAACAACAAGGCAGCAAACTATGAATAGCCTTTCTATGGGGCAGAAAAGTATCAGACATAACTTTCATAAAGGGTGTAGGGTTTGATCTCACTTTTCC
The DNA here is from genome assembly GCA_011074415.1 of Stictonetta naevosa. Classification (NCBI taxonomy): domain Eukaryota; kingdom Metazoa; phylum Chordata; class Aves; order Anseriformes; family Anatidae; genus Stictonetta; species Stictonetta naevosa. The sequence goes on along the minus strand of CM021701.1, from coordinate 62,355,895 downwards.
TAATTGAATTTATTTCTAATTAATACTCTCTGCCTTACCAGTACTAGTATGATAAGAACTACAAAAAGGTCTATGTCTGAAGCACAGCCTTTTACATTTTGTCAGCACTACCACTGAGATCAGAATAAACTCAAAAGAAATGACTGTAAGGTCTCAGAATCATTATGGAGTGAGAGGAAGGACTAATATCAGATTTGGGGTGATGTGTCAGCCCACTAAAGTATTGAATTAGTTTTCCTAGGAAACCAGAACTTTAGTCTAAAAATAGAATGAAGTGAAAACTGACAACATTAAAAAATATGAAGTTTTTCATATGACTCTGTTGTCACTTTTCCATCGCTTTTACCCTTCATTATTTTTCTAGAACAGTACAGGGCCTGCCATTTGCAGGAACTTCCTGTGACTCTCAAGATTATGATCCAAGAACAGTTTCAAAGGTCACAGCTGTGCACAACTGGGGTTTCTGGATTAATAAATACAACCAAAAATATCTCTTTACAGTGTCTGAAAAGAGATGCTACACGTATTGAACAGAAATACATCAATGCTGTTTTTTAAATGTGTGTTAGCATTAAGCAAGGCCTTTCTTATATGAAAGGAAATGTAAAAGGGTACTCTTCAGAAAAAAACCCACACATGTAAGTGATCAAATGATAGAGCTGCCTGTAATGGCTAAGAACGGTACCTCACATCAAAAGGTTCCTTACAATTTAAAGTTCCTCTGTATGTGGTAAATTTGATACCAGTTTCTAATGCAGAAGCATTTACTTCCTTCACATTACACTATTAAAAACTATGTTGTTTTTGGAAGGATGAGGAGTACACGAGGGGAAACTGTGTTTCAAAATTTCTGAGATGCTTTAGACCTTCATATTTACCAACTCAGGGACCGAGCTTAAGAAAAAGTTAACACCTGTTAAGTATTTTTTATTTAATCATGTAATTCCCACTGGCTGGTCATTGTATTTTCATGTCTTCTTGCTTCAAGTACGCGTGCATACACAAGTACAACTTCGCTCAGGAGTACTTTGAAAGATCAAGCTCCATGTGACTATGCATTTGAAAGCTTGCACATATCAATCCTTGACATATTCTGTAAATTATTGCATGTGTGGTTATGGACTAAGATATATTTATCTGAAATCCACAGGTACAGATGTTTAGTACTAATGAAATGATACTGATATCATAAAAGTCATCCTATGTAACGAAAACAGTATCCAAGATGCAAACTGTAAAATAATCAGACAAGCATTCCTCTGACTGAGGAATTTCTCAAAGGTAAAAAGCTTTACTGAGGTGGAAAAAAAGACAATGCATTTTTTCCATCTCCAATGGTTTAAATTGAAAATTTAGAGTGTAGGTTGGAAGATCTACCAAGCAAGCCTTTTACAGGTAAGTGTTCTCTGGGGAAACACCTCCTGTAGGCTAACAAACACTTAAGGACTTCCAGCAATCCTATGGATTTTGTCAGATCAAAGGGTTCAGAGACTGAGAAACCTATAGACCAGTCTGTTCCAGTGTTTTTGCAGCCTTTGATATGAAATTCGTAGCCGTGCTGAAGGCCCAGAAAGACTCACTTATCAACTGTCTAAATTTCACATGCTTGACTTGAAACTTGTGTTCCCCAGGGACTGGATAGATTTCCCTTAAATGTATGCCCAGACAGTTACATCTACAAAATATTAAGGATAAGAATATATCCCAGTTAGAATTATATGAGTCAAAAAAAAAATTGCAGAATTTCAAAGTGAAGAGCTGCATGCTGATGCTCTGTGTCTGGCTACGTGCACTCGGGCAAGCTAGGATTTCCACTTCACGGAATCACAGAATAATTCAGGCTGTAAAGGACCTCTGGAGGTCTTGTGGCCCAGCTTCCAGCTCACAGCAGAGTCAGTTATGAGGTCAGATCAGGTTGTTCAGGGTTTTATCCAGTCCTTGAGAAATTCCAATGATAGAGAGCGTATGCCACCTCTGTGGGCAGCCTAGTCCAATCAGTGCTTGGCTTTCCTCAAAAGCAGTCAAAACTGTTCTTATTTCAATTTATGCCCAATCTGTCTTGTCCTCCGAGCCTCCATTATAAATACATGGTTTTAAAGAACACACTTCAGTCCAAAGTTTACCTTCAGATTTTAAAGACCAGTACTTTACATGGTGTACAAATCTGTACGCTAAAACACAAGCCTTAAGACCAAAATAATTTCCCCTTTAATATCTGACACTGATCATAGTCTACTGTCTGAACCACAAGACTTACCTGAACTGCTGCCAGAGGGTTCCAGCTTAGTCATGGCTTAGGTCTTGATTTTCCCAAGTGGATGTAATGCCAAGAGATGAGCTAGTGTCACATACAAAGTGCTCCAAGGGCAACTTAAATCATTTACTAACTTTCAGGAGAACAAAAACAAGAGCAGACAGTGATATTTTTCACTCAAAAATTGCTTCATGGAGAAGTGATAATCTGATTTTATTACTGCCCCCATAAACATAGATAGTGCCCTTTCCCCCTTATCCTGTCTCTGTATGTATAAAGTTGGGAAAAATTACAGTCCTTTCTGAATTCTGACATAGATGGCACTGTCACAAATTATGCATCTCAATATGACTGCATTGCTGAAATTGAGGTAACTGATAGACAAATGAGTTTGTTTGTTCCCCCTCCCCCTCCAACTAATTAAAATGCCAGGGTTTGAATAGCTGTTATCGTGCCCAGAGACAGAGATAAATGGATGAATACACAGAAAACTCTGTATAACACATACACGGAATAACTTCAGCAGACAAGAGGGGGTGGAATTAATAGCTGTTTTCAAACTGATAACAGTCCTAAAATGCTAGCAGTGCTTTGCCTCAGCACCCAGCACATCATTCTATTTATGCATTTACAGCTTATAAAAGAAAAGCTGATTTTAAAATCTACTCAAGAAATGTTTTAAATTTCTACAAAAGAGCATTTAGAATGCTATACATGTAGATTTGGTTTGAAGGATTTTTTTAATTCATGTATTTAACTTCAAAAATGTACACACTAAATCTCGATGTAATACAATTAAAGACATCTCATGCTAAGGACGGCTCATGCACAAATAGTTCTAGTTTATAAATAAAGATAAGAAAATGGGTAGGAATCTGACAGCTGGAACTTCATAGAGAAGCATTTGTTAACTACCATGTGATTTTCAAGAAATCCGAATCTATGATCAAACAAAGCAGCCAGAACTTCAGATGCTGAGCCAAATTTTATCCAATGTCTTTGTCTTTAGAAAACTGGAATACTTACCATAAAGTATGTAGGACATTCCTTAATTCCTTCCTCTGCAGAAGAGAAGTTGAACAAAAATAGAAAGGAAAGAACTATTTTCACTTCCAAAACCTAACATCAGTTAAGGAAACCTCACAAAATATTCTGGACTTCATTACATTCACCTTCTCAAGCCCCAGAAGATTTCAGAATCTTACACTCTCTCACAAATGTTTTTGTATCTTTCTTTTCCTTTCAGCAATAGGATGCAAGTGGAGACTATATACTGACTTTGTTTAAAAAAAAAAAAGTCAAAAAAAAAAAATTAAAACAAGCATTTAACGTTTGAATTATCAATGTGGAAAGTGTGTAAAACAAAGGTAATTTTGATTGTAAGGGTGTGGGTTTTTTTAAAGAAAGTATTATCTTGCATCATATTACAAATAGTCAAGATTGAAACTGCCAGCATAATACTTGTACACAAGTTCCTTCAGAGGGAGCAAACAACAAAAAATGAAATCCAAACAAGATTAGCTTTAAATGAAGTAGCTGAAGACAAAATAAGTAAATTAGTTTGGGGATTTACCTGTCACTAGTGGAGAGATTTCTTAGAAAAATCAAATCAGCAGAATGAAACAGACACATTCCCCTTCAATTTGCTCTTTTATCAATCACAGTTTCTAAGTTGTTTTTCTACACTTCTTTGAACTTAATGTGTAAGATGGCAACCACTGCAATAACCACTGCGGAACACAAGGTACAGTGGCAAAATTTTATTACCAGTTAATAGCAGTGTGCTAAGAAACAGCTGCTTTAGAAACAAATCTGTTCCTTGAATAACAATATGGCCCTTTGTACACTCTGAAACATGCCCTAATGCTGTCTTGCTCTACGCTGACAGTCAAAGAGAAATGGCTCCCACTATGTTGTACAGTTTTAAAAGGGGGCACAGGAGTCATATGGCTCTTACAAGACAAAAAGAAAAGACATATTTCCCTCTTATGACAATTTTGTTCAAAACAATCATAGAAAATACCAGCAGTAAAAAGCTATTTCCAGTATGTCTAAAAAAAATATATCAAAAACAAAGGAAATTAAATCATCTGTATTTAAGGGCAAAAATAACATCTTTCTAGATGAGGATAACAAACACACGAGACTTCATTTACTTACTTAACAGAAGAAAACATTTTACTCCGGCCAAGCCACAGTGTGTAGAAGTGTTTGTGATGCATGACATTGTATTGCACTTTCACCTACGATCCCAGCATACCATCCAAGAGATTATTCCACTTATCCTTTCCTTTACATGTTGTATACATAAGAAGGAAATATAGCAAGATTAAAAAACAAATTTAATACGAAGAAATGCCTAAAGAGAATGAACTCAGATCTGTTTATTAGTTTGGAATAGGCTGCACACAAACATTTTTGTTCTTCGGGTCAGTTCTTATCAAGTGATAGGCTGTGGATGTGGTCTAGCTTGATTTCAGTAAGGCTTTTGACACCGTTTCCCACAGCATTCTCCTCAAGAAACTGGCTGCTCTTAGCTTGGACTGGCATACGCTTCGTTGGGTTAAAAACTGGCTGGATGGCCAGGCCCAAAGAGTCGTGGTGAATGGAGTTACATTCAGTTGGAGGCCGGTCACTAGTGGCGTCCCCCAGGGCTCAGTACTGGGGCCAGTTGTCTTTAATATCTTTATCGATGATCTGGATGAGTGGATCGAGTGCACCACCAGTAAGTTTGCAGACAACACCAAGTTAGGTGCGTGTGTCGATCTGCTTGAGGGTAGGAAGGCTCTGCAGGAGGATCTGGGTAGGCTGGACCGATGGGCTGAGGCCAACTGTATGAGGTTCAACAAGGCCAAGTGCCTGCACCTGGGGCACAACAACCCCAAGCAGAGCTACAGGCTGGGAGATGAGTGGTTAGAAAGCTGCCTGGCAGAGAAGGACCTGGGAGTATTGTTTGATAGTCGGCTGAATACAAGCCAGCAGTGTGCTCAGGTGGCCAAGAAGGCCAACAGCATCCTGGCTTGCATAAGAAACAGTGTAGCCAGCAGGGCTAGGGACGTGACTGTCCCCCTGTACTCAGCTCTGGTGAGGCCGCACCTCGAGTATTGTGTTCAGTTTTGGGCCCCTCGCTACAAGAAGGACATGGAGGTGCTTGAGCGAGTCCAGAGAAGGGCAACGAGGCTGGTGAGGGATCTGGAGAACAAGTCCTGTGAGGAGCGGCTGAGGGAGCTGGGGTTGTTCAGCCTGGAGAAGAGGAGGCTCAGGGGCGACCTTATCGCTCTCTACAGGTACCTTGAAGGAGGCTGTAGCGAGGTGGGGGTTGGTCTGTTCTCCCACGTGCCTGGTGACAGGACGAGGGGGAATGGGCTTAAGTTGCGCCAGGGGAGGTTTAGGTTGGATATTAGGAAGAACTTCTTTACTGAAAGGGTTGTTAGGCATTGGAACAGGCTGCCCAGGGAAGTGGTTGAGTCCCCATCCCTGGAGGTCTTTAAAAGACGTTCAGATGTAGAGCTTAGGGATATGGTTTAGTGGAGAACATGTTAGTGTTAGATCAGAGGTTGGACTTGGTGATCTTGGAGGTCTCTTCCAGCCTAGACAATTCTGTGATTCTGTGAAGTATTTTGATTCCACTGACTGCAAACGAATACGTAGTAGATCTAATGGTACAGCTCACAACAGAGTAATGCTATTTACTGTTCACATACATCTGAGCATGAAACTGAAATTGTTGCACCACAGGGTATGGACTCTTAAGGACTGGACTTTTTAAGATAAAATCTGCAACAAGACAGAAGCAGTAATACTCTTTTTCTTCTTTTCTTTTCTCTTTTTTTAATTTTCTTTTATTTTTTATTTCAAAGATTAGAAAGTACAAAAATAAGTCCAGAGATGTTGCAGTTGAAAACTATTCCAAAAAGACACAAGGAGAGACACATCATCCTATCTCCTTTTGCAAAATCTGCCAGCATGGATCTAAGGGACTACAGCTATTAAATAGGCATTTAGGTTATTTTTTGCTCTGCTCCTTTGACTGCTGTTCCAATCTCCAGGACACCTTTGCCATCAGACACAGCAGATGACCCTCTACTACCCTCACTTCCCCTTTATCTGTTAGCAACAATACTACATCAGACAGCTCTACGTTCTCCAGCTAGATTTTATTAGGTCCTACCTGTATTTACCGTTATATTCTGGATTTCTCCCATATATGTCTGATAGACCTAAGATGCTCCCTCTCATACACACTAGTTTTACCACGTACCTCTGACTGCTAAAATCATTGAGCCTTTTCTTGAACGGTGTTTGTTCACTCATTTGGTTCACAGTTCTGCACTGAAGTATTGTCACACAAATACAACTCTCATTTACAACACCTTTCAAGAAATACGCTCCTAGTTAATCAGAAATTCCAAATCAAGATTTTCACATGGCTTGCAGCATTATTGGTAGTGCTTCAAAAGACAACAGTCTAGAACTCCAACATCAATAGTTTTACAAGACTAATGATGTGTTATTACGAAGAAGGAAAAATTGATGTCACGCTATTACTTCATCTATCCCGAAGCATACAGACATCCAAAACACCTTGCTTCTTCTGGTAGCCCAGAAAAGTCCTAAAGAGAGTGAACCTCTGGACAGGGTGCCCAGGCTGCCTCCAAGAATATACAACAACATTCCAAGCAAGCTGCCTGCACAAAACCTGATAGGGCCAACACAGTGTGGCTGCTCATGGAATTTGTCACCAAGAAAACCAACATGAGGGCTTTAAGAAGGTAAACATAGACTTGTTGTACAAGCTTAACTCCATGACTGCATGCCTCACACAGAACAAAACATCAGCAAGTGTAGAAGCAGCCAGGGCACAAGTGTTATCTTTTTTTTTTGGTCAGTCCTGAAGGAAACCAGTGATAAGCTGAGGGTCTTTCATACTCTGTCATCTTCCACTTAGAATAACAGTATCATAGGCATAAAGATGAGTCAGGAGTTGGAATCCCCAAATCCTTCCTAAATCCTCCTTTTTCTAATACAGAACTCTTGGGGAGAGAAAAAGGACGGAACTACAGTTTTTAGGGGCCAGAAGCATTTTGGCAGCCCAAGAGCTTACATGCAGAATTAAGTCCATGTTTACATGCAGGTTACAAAACCACGGCAAAAGGCTATCACAATGAGAACAGCACATGAGCATGTTCATATAAATAGTTTGCAAAAGCAGTTTCCATAAAATCACCACATTTTCAACTCTTCCCCTCTACCCCCCCCCCCAAAAAAAAAAAAAAAAAAAAAGGAGGCTTACAGAACACCACTATTCTCTTAGCAAACTGTTACATGAACTGGTCCATTGACTATCTCTTTGATTTCTACTATCACCTGCTGAAAAACACTTTCAAGAATAAATCCAGTTTCATGACAGACTTGAAGTGATGTGAAATTGACTGCAAAACATAAACAAACTTCCATTACCTTGATGGAAGAGGTATAACTACCTCAAGTAGGCCCTCTCCATTAATGTTAAACAAACTGAGTACCTATACTTAGGGTAGTTTAAAAAACAGAGCATAAAGGGCCCTTCCTTAGGATGATTCTCCTCATCTCTAAGTGCATTGAAACTTCTATTTCTTGTCACAATTTGATCACACACAGTCAGGTAACCTCTACCCTCTTGCATGCAATAATCCAAAACACAATCTGCAAAACTATGACCTGATCTTTATTGCATTTTGCATGTGATTGGCATTCTTACAGCATCGTGAGAGAATTTTGGGTATCCTCCCATCTTGTATTTCATTTTTTTAATGACATAACTGTACTGAAATGTGTCCATAAGCACAGTAGCCTGAAGCCTGAGAGAAGAGAGGAGTGCCTTCCTAGGTGTACCCTTACGAAGGAAATCTAATCGCCCTTGCTGCTCACCTGTGTGCAGCAGTACTGCAGGTGACATCTCACAGCATAATGTCTCCTTCCTACTTCAAGAGGCCCTGGGCTCCAAAGTTGCACAATTCTGTTTATTTAAGAGCTGTTAATGTTGTGTCCTTAGTACGACTCCTTAACTCTTAAAAGAAAGGCTTTCATATGTCTTTGAAAATCTCCCACAAAGTTATTATAGGCAGTTAATTGTTCCTGTTGCAAAATGTACATCCGTATTACAATCTTGGAATTCATCTGAAATAAAACATCCTCAGCAATCCTCATTAAAAGCATAACTGTAAGCTTCTTGAAACCCTTCATGGCTACTGAAAGTGCACTTTTATGTTATTTTTTTTTTCAGTGAAGTACCCAAACTTTCCAATATTCTGCACAAGTGCTAACTAAGAGCAGTCTCCTCCTTGTCAGGCTCTGAACTTTTCCTCTGAAGTCTGTTTGATCTCTCCCATTGCACTAGAATCACAAACTGGTAACTATTTCTAAGCATTTTAACTGATATCTATATCTAAAGCATTCTATCCAGTGAACATAAAATACATAAGTTTTAGAGAAAAGACAGTTCTCTGTTATCCTGTAATCTTCTATGGACAAAGCATGCAAGCCTGTAGAAGTTGTCAAGTCACTTCTCTGCCACTGAGGTAAAAGCTTGGCAATATTCCCAAAATAAACTGTGTTATTTCAGATGATAAAAAACAGTATCTTAAATGAATGCCCTGAATCAAAATCATAAATTAGCCTCTCTTTTTAGAAGCCAACTCGTATCAAATCATTCTGGGAAACAGGAAAAACAATAGATCTATTTGAAAGATGACAAGGAACCATCACAAATATTTCTGAAAATTTCTCAGAAATGAGCATTTTCCATCAACCAGAGACATCTGAGTCACTTCAACCCCATACCTGTAGTCTGTTAACACTAGAGGGAACTAGGAGTAATGTTTCCCAGAACCTGGCAAAGCCAAGGTAAAGAAAGTTGTTGTGGTAATGAAGCAGTGCTAGTCTTCTGCTAGTTACCATCTGTAGCCCACTCCATCATTATTTTTAAGGATTTTTTAGCTTTTTTTTTTTGTCTATTAAGACCCTGTCTATCCCTTCTAAAGATAATGTTGCTGCTTATTGTGGGGATTTTTTTTGGAGTTGAGTACTCTCCTTCATTCGCCTGCCTTCTAAAGTTGTCATGGGTAAAATTTGATCAGAATCAAACCTACAATGAAGATCTCCAACATTAGTTGAAGAGATTACAGTAGTAGAAAACCTGCTTGCAGACAATAAGATAAAACTTGATGCTAATCCATGTGCAATCCTACAGTCAGGCAGTGCTGACACGTCTGAAACAGTTTAGCAATCAAATTTTCTCAGGCATTGCATATTGTGGCAACTTGTGGTAGGAGAGCAGTTTATTTTCTTAGCAGTTTCTGGATATTACTTATTTTTACAAAGAAAAACATGCTACCATTGCCATAGATTGGGATCAAACAAAACAGCAGCCTGCAAAATAAAGGTCTGAATAAGCAATCTTTAATAAGTGCTGAATTATGATTGTATTAAGAAACACAAATACACGCGTTTAGCTTGGACTATGACTTGAGAGCAAGTTTGGACTATGTCCCATACCTTCTTTACATTTGCATTATCTTTCATGGGATAAAAACAAAGTAAAAATTCACTTAGGACAATGTGTCTATTCAAATCAATAATGTTACTTTTACAGTATCTCCCAACACTACAGTTCCCAACTTGTTCCCAAATTGCAATACATAAGCTATTTCTAAATTATATTCATAGATGCCTCAACAGACTGATGTAACTTCCTCCATGTATTGTTAGGAATAGCTCTAGTCAATTCCACGTATCCAAGAAAAAAACCCTTGTGAAAGTCAGCAAATTTAAGGAGGACTCACCTTTCTCCAACTGCAGTTACTGGGTAAGGTATTGTCTGAATAAAACTACTAATATTAATTTCAATGCTCATCTTCTACTCTTTTGAATCTTAGTGTATCTTAATGCCATCCAGATCTTATCAGTATTATAACTGATCATTCTGTTGCCCATCGTTTTGAAAGACCTCCTTTGATCTTCATGAATACTCAACATAACCATTGTGTTCATCTCGGAAACCTTTGCAACATGGATCTGATCTTTCAACAAATACCCACTGACTCTGTAGAAGTGATAGCATGGCTTTTGAACAGGAACCCCATATGAGCCACAAAATCTCTAAGCTTTTCCTTAAAATAAACTGCAGCAATGAAATACTGAAGTAGCTTTCAGCCTGTTTTAGCCATCTGTGGAACATTTATTCCCATTAAAGAGTCAGATTCTGTATTTACTGCTCTCAATTAGAAGTCACAGCTGATCCACTGGCATTAAGAAACAGTAAATATATTGTGTAGGTTTGGCTCTATAAACCCTACGTAGTCTTAAAGCAACTGATTTTCAAAAATGCTCCATGTTTTTTTTAAATTTTATTTTTTTTTAATTTTTAAAGGAGAAGCAAGAATAGAAATGTGAAGCAGCATTACACAGATACTCATGCTGATTTTCCCATAAAATGCCCAGCAGGTTCAAAAGAATGGACTGATATATCTACTCCAACTGAGTTCCCACAGAACAGATCAAATTAGATGTTTGCACAGTGTTTCACTGCTCAGTGGCATGCAGTGATATTTTTCTTTCACTTCTCCAGGTTCTTGGACAAACAGAAAGCCTTCCGTAGACTCTCTTGCATGGTCAAAAACCATATTGTTTCTCTCAGAAGCCATGCCACCTGGAAAGAGGAATTGGCAGAAGCACAGTCTATCACACACATCTACTAGGGCTGCAGGCAAATGACTAGGCCCCAGCAAGAGCTTAAGCCAAGTGCAGAGGACAGGAATGTTACTCAGTAAGGTAGGCAAAACTGCCAGAAGGTGACACGGCAATGAGAGAGGCTGACCAAAGTTACAGATAGTGCCACAAAAAAATGTCTGGGTTTCACAGGTGGCAATGGCAGAGTTATACAAAAACCAGCCAAACCTGAGTAACTGAAAGAGAGTACTGGGGATATGCTGAAGAGCAAGGTGGGCAAGGCCAGCAGCACATAGTCAACTGTGTCAGTAATGCTGCAAAAAGGCTGAGAGTGGCTGGATGTTAGAAATGTAAACTGAGCCAATATTTAAACAAACACTCTTGTTCTTACCCAAACCAGCCTCTGTGGTCAGGAGATGCAGGAGGAAGGGGGTAGTAGGGTGTAGTTCCCCTTGCAAGCAAGGGAACACCCTGATGGACATATGAAGCATGCTGGTACCCCTGTGACAGTGCCCTTTCCAGGACTGGCACCACCTAACACTTATCACCTCCTTAACTGACTACAGGGTGTCTTCTGAGTCCTGTCTGACACTCTCAGTGAACTAAACACTATTGTGGCAAAGATTCCAATGTTGCTGAAAAACTAGCTAAAACATGCTTCTTTTATCCAGAACCTGAATTACCTGATGAAGAGAGGTCTTGAGATCCTATAACCCAAAATAAAACAAATGATGAGGGGAGCAAAACCCATTCACCAAACTGATATATAACTCAGAACTCCCGTCAGATCTGATTTTTTTGTTTTGTTTTGTTTTTTACTCTGAACCACTATATAAAAGTCTTTGTGCCATAAAGTTCAAGTTCTGTTATAAATGTGACCCAGAGTTTGGAATTTTCTGCACTGCAACTAGAGGAGAGTTACACCATCACTTACTCACCTGAGTATAAACACCTTGATAGCTCAAGTGCTTGTAACCAGGATGGAGGACTAATCCAGCTCTCTGCAATTCAATCTGCAAACAGTATAAAGCTGCATGTGGGACACTCAGAACCGATTCAGATTAAAGATGAAGATTTGGCCTCACTGAGCAAAGGAGATGACTAAGTAAATTCAATATGGTATATGCATCACAGCACGCAGTTTAAATATTGGCTCAGTTTACATTTCTAACATCCAGTTACACATGAAATATATGGCTGCTGGCTGAATAAAAATGCCAACTTTAACACACTCCAGTGTGGATTTTCAACAAGAACACCTTCTGCTTCTCATTCTCAGAAGCAAGAACTGCCAGTGGCCGTTTATGCACATTCATAGTCATTACTTTACTTCTTCCTCCACATTTCTGCGCATTCCATTTATGAGGCCTGTATACATACATGAGTGAGCATCTGCATCACAAGCCATATACCTTTTGAACTGTTAGATACTAATAGGGAAAAAATCTCAATTTGAAAACTACCAGGCACTGAATTACAGTGAATGAGGTGTTTTGTTTTGTTTCTTTTAAAAGGAGAATACAATCCATGGAGTATATTAGGAGCTTGTGTGCAGCTGCCTGCCTAAGCAATAACATCCAAATAAACTCTGACACAGGGCCAGTCTTTAAAGGACCACTGGAATAAAGGACACAAAAATGCAACCGTTTCTCCTCTAATCAGTGCACACAGTCAAAGGCAATCACAGTCTCTGCCAAGGATCCTGCAAACAGCCCAACGATAGGCTAGACCAGAGATGAACAGGAAGGCACAGGACTGAATCATGCATTGCTTTCAAGGCTGGTAGCCCAACTAGGTTTAAGGGGTGAGGGGTGGAATTTGGGAAGACTTGGGAAGGAGAAGAACACATTTATGCAAGACCCTAAATTAATGGGAGAATATACAGAGCAACTCATCAAAAATTTGTTTACTGAGTGTTTCTCTCTGAACTCATGCAAGAATGGTAACCATCTCCAGATCTTCTGCTGCTATTTTTCCTACTGTACGTGACTAATAATCCTTTTTTTTTTAGAAAAGAAAAAAAAAAAAAAAAAAAAAAAAAACATTAAAGCACAGGCCTAATTAATAAAGACAACGTAATTTTTCCTGTCTTATGGACAGGACTGTTTTCTGGTACTGCTTAGTCCAAATGCAATGGTCATTTTACTGGAAGCCCTCCAATTGCTGTTCCGGTTAGAAAAGACAAATTCACCACGTCTTCATTCACTGTACTTTTCTAAGCCACACAAAACCACATGAACAGTCTAATGAGACACTCTGCAAGTTTAATCTTTTCAGACACTACAGTATCAGCTACATCTACTTAAATGCAGGTTTTAAGAGTGCTGAAACAGAAAAGCACTAAGATACACCCTCTCCACTGCATTTGAGGAGCAGGACACATTCTAAAAACACTCTAAACCAGTCACTCATGCACCAGCATCAAGCACTGGAAACAATCTTCTCACACAGCAAGAAACAATCAGGATTTCTCCCAGGGTGTACTGCAGCATTGTGAACCATCTATCTGGAAACAGTGCATACAGACTTCTTGACATAAAGTAGCAGGGCTGCAGCCCCACTGAGCCTTTTCTTTAAGGCTTCACGCAATAATTGCTGCTAAAAATCTGTTTTCTCATCCTTGATCTCCAACTCCCTAGACGTTTTGCTTAGGTCCAGGAAATGCAAACAAGTCCAGAGATTGAGATCTCTTTTGCATGTTGGAAACATTGCAGCTGTTCACTAACCCTCAAGTTAACCATCAAGAAGTGCCTTAGGCAAATTTCACAGAACTTCAGTGTTATTTTTTTAAGAGAAGCACACTACTGAAGCAGCAAACTGCTATGTACTAGTTGCCCAGAGTACATTATTAAGGAAAAAAGGAGTTAAGTCCTTGAAATGTAATGAGAAGGATTATTGCAACGTGAAGCCACTCTCTTGAAACAGATTGTATCTGGAAAAGAATTCAAGTCCCATTAGAAACCAATGGAAGCAAGTTTCAAAGAGATTTCAAAGTAATTTTCTTTCAAATTACTCAGTTAATTTAATGGCTTAATACATTTAAATTAAGAGAACACATTTTTTAAATTACAGAATTTACTTTAAAGTAACTTTGAAATCAAATCTCACTGGGTTCACAAATGGTCTGAAGGTTATTCAGTTTTAATTACCACATCAGAAAAACAAACTTATCTTAAAAATATATACTTGTGCACATGGGCCCCCCTCTCATATTCCATATTACTCCCTTCATTTTTTGGTCACACCATGAAAAACCTGATTGAATGATGAATGAGCTAACATAAGCTAAAGACAGACTTCAATGTCCAGTAAAGCCAGTGTGAAGAAAATAGGACTAGGGACACTGTGGAGAACTTGAGGGCAGAACAAGAAATGACAAATTCATGTGTATGAAAGTATCAGAAAATAACAGCATCCTGGGTTCATGCTTTCAAATACTCCTACTACCTTAGATAATACCAAGTACTACTGTTTCTCAAAAAAAAAGTATTTCAAGTATGTGGAAATACATCATTCTGGGATTTATGTTCATATAAACATATGTAAAAGTAGCATGAGAGCCTACCATATAAATCGCTTTAAAAATGAGAGATTAACTTTTTTCCACTTATGCATGCTATAATCCAGTAAGAGTCAAAGATCTTCTAGTAACTCCTCATAACTGTATATTAAAGGATCTCTTAATAAAGGCAAATTAAGTGATCTGAGCAGTGTCATTCCTGTCAGTAGCACCATGAAGGCCACTGCTGAAGTTCATGAATCTGACGATACAAGGAAGGTTTTCACAAAGGCTTGGCTATGCTCTCACTCTTCTACCTGAATAAACTCCTTTGGTATGGAAGCTCTTTAGCACAGTGCTAACTGAGCTACCTTTGAACTCCAGGCTTGCCTGTAACTCCTTCTGAGACTGCTCAGGATAAAGGTCTTTCCTGCCATGAGCAGTTTCTTCAGCACTTGCAATTTCTGAGTCACTACAGCCCAAGCAATTCCTTTAGTTTCTAAATACAGCCTTAGTGATGTCAGAAAATGTACAAACGTGACCCAAGATAGCTCCTATAGCTCTTATAACCTGTGTTAACAGTAGTTGGTTTAGGACCTTCTGTACTGGAACTAGAATTACCTGAAACAGACTAAAGATTACAGTTCAGCCTTCTGAGACAACAATTTCAAAGCCTAGAACTCAAATACCCAAAAAGCTCAAAATGTCTTATTACTCTCATTTGGGTTAACAGCCTAGTTATGATTCATTTTCTTTCCTGTTTGCTAGACTTGATCTGCAGCTTGAGCAGCATCACAGTTGTTTAATTAATATAGTGCCAAGGAAAATGCAAATACTGTCAAATCTTAACAAGAAAAATTAAGTTGTAATGCCTTTATCAGCGGGCAAGCTTGCCTAACATCCCTTGATTTAACACAGTAGGAAAATTTAAGTTGACTCAATTGTGTTTCTTACGGAATTAGAAATAATACAAACATGCATCACTGCACAGAAGAATAATACCCACAAAATCTTTATGAAAGCAAGTTTCTCCTGAAGCTCTTTGCAGACCTTCCAGGCTATGTAATAGTCCTATTGACACACACACACACAAAAAAAGCAACTTCAGCAATAAAATCCAACTTTACAGAAATCATTACAGCAAGTGTGAGCTCTGTCTAGGACATGGAGAGCGTTTCTCACTTTCCCTGAAAGGAGGCTACTATTTCTTAGACATCTGTAGGTCCCGTCCATTTCACAAATACCTTCTTGCAGCAAACCAGCTTCATAATCCAAATAAATTGATCATGGGGGTTAAAAAAGGAAGAAACTTATGTTTTTTTCTGTGCTTTTTAACACGCTGAATATAACTTGTGTCAGAAAAAGACTTCCTTGTGTCTAAGAAGAAATCTCAGTCCAGTATATATATGTGAGGACATAGACCGAGGCCTCCATTTCTCTACCATTTAAAAATATCTTCCTACACCTCTGCATCAGTCTCTGACCCACACTCATTCCTGACTTCACTGCGTTGATGTAATTGTGTGGGAAGTCACTTTACAAACCAGACAATTGAAATACTTCAGTGGAAGGTCTAAAAAGAACTCAGTGGATAAATCACCTCTCCAGAAAGCAAGAAAAATGCCAAAAAGGATTTACATTCAATCACCCTCCACCGTGCATCATATACCAAGCATTAATTGATTTTTCCAGGGAATCTCCAGTTTGAGTGTTTTGTTTTGTTAAAACTAGTGGGAATAATCTGGGGAGAAGAAAAAATCAGTGTCTGTTTGAGAAACAGGACATGGAATAGGGTAAAAAATATTAAAATAAAAGTAAAAAAAGTCATAAGAGAGAAAAATAGGTTTTCAACTGGGCCTAAATGGCAAAAATAGGTGATAGTTGATATTTAAAATACTTTTCCCAATTCATCGATCCTTCTACCATGAAGAATAGGATGAGTAGTAGAGACTTTTCGACTCATTTGCTTAGGAAAGTTGGCAATCTTCATTTATGTACCAAGTCAACTAGAAAACAGAAACTCCTAGCATTTTATGTTAAGAGAGAGAGGAAGAGAGAGAGGAAGAGAGAGAGGAAGAGAGAGAG